>JAUMHL010000029.1:5203564-5242577 GCA_032362345.1 Sandelia bainsii | reverse complement strand
TTAAATGCAGTGTTGAGACAGTTGTTATCAACATCTACATGAATGTTAAAGTCACCCACTATAATCACTTTATCTGTGCTAAGAACTAAATCGGATAAAAGGTCTGAGAATTCAGTTAAAAACTCAGAGTCAGGGACAGGAGGACGGTATACTATAACAAATAAAACTGTTTTTTTTACTTTTCCAGTTTGGATATGAGAGACTAAGAGTGAGGCTCTATGTATGAGATGTCTTTAATTTGGATTTCAGTGTGTGACTTGACTGGGAAAGCAAACCAATGATAAATATTCTAGGGACATATGAGCCAAGCATGTCAGCATGTGCTGTGATGTTTTCTATGAGGAGGTCACTGCTCATGTCCCATCCAAGAAATAGAACATGGGGAGAACTGCAGCATACAGCTGCACTGAGCCTTGTGCAGTAGCCAAATCTCTTGATAAGTTTATACACTACAATCAAGCCGTAGGCCATGACGCCTGGCAGGGATTACCAAAGGATTATAATATATTCACCCCACTGGGATTCCATCACATGGTGGATCAGATCTCTGTGACAGGGGACTAGTGTGCAACACTCCCTCAGGGCCACAAACACTACTGTGACAGATTTGACAAAGAGCCTAAGTCTGTCTGACAACTAAACACAAACTGCTGTCTGGCTACAATGTGAATGTTAAACACTTTAGTGTAACCACTTCACAGAGCTCTACTGGGGCATTTTTCATCCATTACCTTCTGGAGGGTAGAAAGCGAAGCAATTACCTTTTTGGAAGAAATTAAGATAGTATGGCTAAGAGTTACTGGGAGCAGTCCAGTGCATTAGTGATGCAATGTTGAACAAAGAGCTCGGATTTGTCCAAAAGCCATCTTTCCAATTCCTTTATAAATACAGACTTTGCTGTTTGAATAATTAAAATGTCAGTTTTATCTAGACAAGAAAATACTTACAAATCTCAATAATGAAACTATGGCTGTCAAATAACCATCATACCTAAACCCATGCATCTGTATCTTTGACAGACTAAGTTTGAGTACTTTGGGTAGCTGAAAAATTAAGCAACAGCTCCAATAGTAATGTCACAAGAGAAAAATTATAAATCCTCTTCTTTTCCATTTGTTGCATTAAACACTGGACACCATCTGTTGGGTTGGATCACAGAACGCAACAGCAGCAGGACGGCAGCTGCTTCCCTAAGACGCAACAGCCTGGCCACAGCTTCATGATGCACACTGACACACACTAAAAATACTACTCCGGTTCTGTTAATGAGTTCTTACGCTTTGTTAGGTATAGCAGACAGGACAGCACACTGAGCAGACTTGGTGCTACTGTAAAAGGTCATTAATGAGAATAAGCCAACTCTAAACAAAAGGAACTTTGGCTAGCCAACCAGCTGGCATCACTGAGCATTATCACAACATTTCAGAAAAAGAGAATGATTTGTCCTGCACATCTAATATGTCAATCTCCTCTTGTGACCTCTCCCTCCACCCTCATCCCTCATCTAGGCAGTAGGTGACTGAGATGGGCATTCGTCCAGGTTGCTTGAGCGACTCCCCGTGGTGGCCGCCGCCACCGCTGCTGCTGCTGTTGTTCTGCACTGTCTCCTGCTGTTCAGGCAGACCATTTGGGATTCCCACGCCTTCTGTAAACGTGGCGGTGGTATTCAGTGGCTCGGCCTACCAGACGGAGATTAAGGGCCGATTAAGCAGGGAAAACTTCATGGACCTACCACTGGAGGTGAACCCCATCACCGTGCTGGTCAACAACACCAATCCACGGGCGTTGCTCACCCGCATCTGTGACACCCTCACCACCAACCGTGTCCATGGTGTAGTGTTTGAAGACAATGTTGGCTCAGAGGCTGTGGCACAGATCTTGGACTTCATTTCCACTCAGACAGCTGTGCCCATCGTGGGCATCAGTGGAGGATCTGCTGTCGTCCTGCCATACAAGGTCAGTGCTTATGATATTATTTAGTTGGAAACTGATCAAAGTATGCCAAGTTAATTCACATTTAAACCCTTGCTTTCTTGCTACATGTATTATGTCCAGAAACTACTAGTACATCAGATATTCAGGCTGCGTGGAACAATTGAATAATCTGAATCTTTCAGAGAAATGCACTCTGACTAAACAAGGCCACTTGGACACCAGAGAAGCCTGTTTAATTTGCTACTGGTGTCTTTCACATTCAACAACTCACTTCTGCTTTTAAAAACAGAAATCTGCATAAAGTTATGAACACAAGAAATCAGAAGATGAATACAGATTATTAGCCGTAGCAGAAATAGAGACATTACTACCGTCCATTGCTGGTAGTAAATTACATGTAATTTTCCTAATGCTATAGGCTGAATAACAAATTAATAAGCTGGTAAAGCCAATGACTTTTCATTCAACACCATCAACATCATCCTGATTTGTAACAACTCTAGGCTCTGAGCTTTGGGGCAAATGTTGAGCTAAAGAGGCAAGATATAATATCTCAAGATCAATAAAACTGCAGATCATCTGATGTAAAACCTGCATATTGTTGATAAAGCAGGTCCCATCGTGTCTTAAACAGTCTCATATCACTCCTTCACAGTGTACACATTTAATTTAGGCAGAAAACCAGAAAGCTATAAAATAGTTCATTTACTTTTTTGCCACTGTATGGTGGATGTCAAATCTTTACTTAAAATGAATTTCTGCAGCTGTAAAATAAATGTAGTGGAGTGTAAACATTAAATGAAGATTTGTGAGTTAAGTACATACACCTCAAATCTGCACACTATAACAGCAAATTGATTTCATTTTTATATTACTTGCGGACTTTGATCTTGTTTTATATCAATTAAGTATGACTAAAGGTTTGCTCTGTCAGCTATACTGGACATTAGGTGGACAGGCCCTGTCATTTTAAAATGACATAATAATGGTTACTAAATATCACAAATGGAAATGTGCTCAGAAATGCATTAGAGCTGCATCACTTTTGAAAAAATATTAAATTTAATTTATAAAATTAAATAATTATAATAATTATATTATAAATTATAATTTGTCAAAGTCAAGCACAAATCCTGAATCCTGGATTCTAATTGACACGGTGAAATCAGGTTTTACTTGGTTAGAATATGTAATCTTCGTTATTCAAAGCCTGATTTGAATCATTAGCTATACTGTACTTACACCTAACCCTCGTGAGGTAAAAAAGCTCATGAGATGATTGATACATACAAGTCATTTAACTGCCATAACAGTTGAAGCTTGAAGATTTAGCAACAATGATCCATCTGTAGAAGCATGTGCAGGTGACCCAGCACAACAGGGTTAGCCCCAGAGACCAACTATAAACCCTTTCAAATGTTTAAAATTTCTGGACATCCTGGATATTGTGATGCGTTCCTGCAATAGTCCCTAATGCAACATAACATTACAGATTGCCAGATACACTTTGAAACACTGCAACATCATTCTTTCAAATGCTCTTGAAAGTTTTATGGTAAAGTAAACTTTGCACATTGATTCTAATATTGTTAATACAATTACACAATTCTGTTTAAACCAAAACAAAATTTTATACAACTCAAAATGTGAAAACATGTGAAAGAACCAAGGTAGTATCATTAGACACATGTACAATTACATAAGGAACAGAAAGCATCCAAGAACACACCAATGAGGAACACCATAAGTACTGCATGCCCTGTGAGATGTGCACCTATAAATTTCCTATTAGTAGCAGAATAGATACTGTATACATATAGTCAGAGATGAAAGTAGTTTTATATTCTTGCCAGTTTTACTATCATAACATTCATTGCCCCAAGTTGTTCACACAGCCAATACATTTTCAGCTTCAGCATCTCTGTCTTTTCTCTCTCTCAACATCTGATTAACTGTTTTCTACATAAGTCTTTTTGTATGTTCTTCCACATAAGGCACTTTGACACTTTCCATCAGTTGGTTTTTTTTTCTGAAATGATCTCTAAAAAAACATTTTATTTTCTATTTAAAACATGTTGACAGCATGTCAACCACTACATAAAAGTTTAAAGTTAAATTTGAATATCCCACAACAATAAATCAAACCACCCTCTCACAGGCGCCATGTTTAGAGTGTAAAAAAGGATGCACATGCACAGTCTCATAGACCTACCATTTACAGAGAATCCCTGACTCATGTATCGCTTGTCTGAGCTGCGATCTGTGTTGTCGGAATAAAACAAAATATCATGAACTGGACTAAAGGCAGCTGCAGTAAAGGCCTGGCAAAGCATCTTGAGGAAAGAAACTCACCATTTGGTCATGTCCATGGGTTTTAGACTTTAGGCACTCATTGACTGCAAAGCATTTTTGCAACATATTGATAACAATCTTTATGTGTCTAACTATGTTAGTTTATTACATTATTTATGATCCCACATATATGGGTGTGAGTGTATGAAACTGGCTATAATTGCTGACTGGTTAATGCCACACCCTTGTCAAACCCCTTGAATTAAAGCTGAAAGTCTTGACTTCACTCACATCTCAAGTGTTTCATTTCGAATTTATTTAAAATATTGAAAAAAGGTAAACCCTGTTTGAAGAAGTTATATTTAACAACTTATTCAGGCATGGCATTGGATTTGAATATGATGCAGCTATCTTTAAGGATAATAATTTTTCTGCATTGTTATTCTTTCAAAAATTTTCATTTTGTCAGACACAAGGAGACATAAATAAGACTGCAGTCTTTTTTTTTAATTATATGATTTCACACCTATACACAGCTCCTCTCAGTTGCTTCCATTTTAGAAAAAAACCTGGGTGATCTTGCCATCAGTGTGATTTTCAAGGGTAATAAAAGAAATGTCAGTCAGCATTTAATGCTTCCTGCTGTTCATTTACACTATATCTATTCTTGAGGATAGTGACAGCAACTTAATCATAGTAAATTACAAAATAAACATGAATCAGAAATAAACATACTGACAAAACCTGACAGATACTAAAGTTAATTGATTTTAAATTAAATGTTTTTCATCAGTTATCAGCCAGTGAAAGAAGCTGAATTCATTAAGATCTACTGTGTAGTCGATGCATTATGTTTGTTTTTTCAAACTTTGGTCCATTTATTAATTTTACAAAATTAGATTGCTGATTACCATTTCCCTGCAGCTAACAGCTGCTGGTTCTTGTTACATTACTGCACTACAACCATCAAATTGCAGGGATGTTACATGGTAGATAAGTTACATTACTGTTGCATAATAACAAAGTTAGTCTGTTCCTAAACTTATTATTTTTGCAGGTGTGTTCAGTTGCTGATGGGAAGCTCTGACATTTAAGTCTGAGCAGTGTTCAGCAGCCATCCCAGACAAACAATAAGCAAACATAAATGATGTGGAAAAGTAAAATCCATATTTGACATTTGTTGGACAAAAACAAAATTCTTTCAAGCAAAGTTGCTGCAAGCAGTTGAATACTCCAGCAAGGAAACGTCTGAAATGTAGTTGTTAGAGATGTTCAATCTCCAGGCACTCCTGACCACAGTCAATAGTTTAAAAAGTTCCTAATGTTTTACTCTAAAACACTTTGGAATAACTTATACATGTACTTAATACAGATTATAGATAAGTATACTATATAGAAGTGTGTGCATAAATTTGGATAAAAGATTGCTGGGCCCACAGTGACATGCAGTTAAGAAAGAATTGCCAATAGCAGGCTGTGGAAATAAGAAATAGGTGTCTTTCAGGATATCTGCTTACGTCCAATGAAGCACTATAGATTACATCACACCAATAGAGCAGGAGTAGTGGTATTTTACTTCTGGGATTGGTGTATCCAGAATAATTAGATATCATAAATCCAGATTTTTACAAGTGGAAAATAAAGTACAAAGTACTAACGCATAGTACAAATTACAGTTTACAAATTACAATTACAGTTTGAAATAGAGGATAAAAATAAAGGCTTTAAACATCAATAAGAGTTTACTCTGTTGGTCATTCTATTATCCAAAACGAGACCTGACATTGCAATTACCTGTGTTTTCAGTACAACGTACATAGTTATGTCTTCACTCTGATGCTCACAAAAGAAACAAACAAAGGCTTTCTCACATTTGAATGATAGACACCTATCTATGATTTAATGTGTCTTGAGTTAATATTTAATAATATTTAAATGTAACAATCTGCACATGACAGCTAAGTACTGGAGAGATTAATTTGGTCCAATTGTGAGTCGTTTCCCCGATAATCAAGACTGCCACCCGTCGATTGATTTATGAGACGCTATCAAAAGTAGTCAACAATGTGATGGAGGTCATTCATTTTTCATGTATCACCAAGAGCACAGAGTTTGGTCCTTCTGACAGTGATAAAATTAGCTAATAAACGTATTTCTGTCCTCAAGATTTAGACTGGCAACATCAAAACTCACATACCATTATCCTTGTCATTCTCTGTTGCAATGATACAAAAAAGACAATAATGACAAATTTTCAGCAAGTAAAGGAACTAATATTAAGATGAAGACTCTAATATTAATTGACTCCACTAGAAGAATAGTGCTTATTTATGCAGCTATAAGGTAAGACTAATAATAATAATAACAAAAATAGCAGGTTTTTAAATGGACAAGAAATTAAAAGTATGTACTTTACTATTGTTAGCAAATCAATAAAATCCCACAGCGCATAATCAATAGCAGTAACCATGGCTGACACAAATAGCTGAAACCTGCATGTTGTTAAAAATCTAAAATGTTGTTGCTTGTTTTCCAGAGCACAAAGGTGCAAATAACAAGTCCTGTAGCCTACATAACAAAATAGGTCATCTGTCATTGCTTTCCAATACAACCCAAGACACATTGATTCATGAGTATGTTTTCTGATCTGCCACCTCTATGATTAACCTACTGCCTAATAATTATACCCTCATCATCAGTGTTGCAATTTCCAAAAAGGTGTACCTTGAATTCTTCTTTTTCTGTTATTACACATTTAGTTCAATATCCAGGCCTAAAATTCAAAGTGATCTCTGAAGCGTTGATTCTGCAATCTGAAACATCACATCCTCTAAGCCACACCACTGCAAGCGAACAAAATCTAAGTCAGACACTAGCAAAGCCCTGATTGTCTTTGCAGGAACATGAGCCTGGGGCTTTTCTCAAAACTAGAGCAGTTTCTTTTTTTCTTTGTCAGCCTCACTATGTTCTGAACTCACTTGTGTCATCTAACACCTGCATTTTAAAACCAGTGGCGCATTAACAGTGCAAGACAGTGTATGAGCCAGTACGTATATATGAAGTATGATTTCAACGTAATGTCACTTAAATGTGTAGCTAAGTGATGTGAAGAAGATGGGCAGCATTAATTATACATATTTAATACCACTCCATGCATCAACACACGTGTGCCGGTGTGCCAAACGACCTACCTTACCTACGATTACAGCTGCTTTTTTTGGTATCAAATTGTCTTAAAGTGCAAAAGCTATACACGACATGTATCCCGTGTTAATAGAGAAGGTCTGTCTTTGTGAAACGTGATAATAATTGTAGTTGATAAAAAAATAATTGTAATAAAAAGTAAAAGGAAGCCATTGACATGTGTATGTCATTCTGAAAAAGTGACAGTCAAAATATTTTTACTGAAAGACCTTTTCTGTCTCAGTTTAACTGAGTCTAGTGAAAATAAATTTGTATTAAACACAAAAGAGCAGGAAAAAGCAGGCGAATTATGACCTCTCTGGTTTTCCACAATACAGTTCAGTTTATTTTGATCGTGTGTATTGTAATTGTAAGTAATTTCTGGGTGCCTCTGTTGTGCTTGTCCTCCATGTCATGTTAATATGTGTCAGTATGATTTTATTATAACGTAAAATCAAACTACACTTTGGCTTATAATTTAATTTTTTAATTAGTGGGATTTTTGCTGATTAGTTCAGAGAGTAGACTTGCCCATTCACATGTATATTGTTTCAGTGTGTTCCATCCAATATATGTACACAGCATCAAAATCTGGGTTTTCTCCAGCTTTGCAAGAAATGGCAGATGACCAGGATGTTGTATGTGTTCCTGGTTGTAGCGCAGGATCTATGTGACGTCAGCAGCACAGGAAGATGGTGCCAGGGCACTTCCTGCTGCGTGGCGGAGGCAGACATATGTCGCAGCAAACAGCCATGGCCAGAAGTCACTTTTCATAGAGGGACAGAGAGAGCAGGAGATGGGTGCAGTTTGTTTATGTGACCAGGGGAACCATACACCACTTTCTGTTCCATATATTCACTGTTAATCTTACTCACTAGTATAGTACATATACTTCAACACATTCTTTCACTGGCTCTTTGAGGCAACTGACTGAAACCACTTGTTTCCTTTAGATTCTTGGATGTATTCCAAGTTCAATACGCGTCACCCAGCTGAGTCATTCAAATGACCTTCAGCTATCAAACAATCGTTTTAGAGTGTGTAAAGACTGTTTGTCTATCTGTCCTGTTAAACAGTGACATTTTCAGCTGCTCCCATATATCATCTCATCTTACTCCACTCAGACCAGTTTCAAAGCAGGCTACAAAGCATTCGTTCAACTGGACATTTCATGATTTGAGAAAGACAAAATGTTAAAGGGTTAAAAAGCGAAAACTGACTGTGTAGACTAACAGCCTTTCCATGTCTGTGTTTATAAACAAATATGTTCTGTATATTTTGCCTTTTTGAATGTAATCTCAGTATAATTCATAATCTAAGCCTTCCACTCAATGGCTGTAATCTTCTTTGGAACTATAAACTATTACTGTGAGCTTCTCTATACAGCACTGTGGAAGCACAAGCTTACTGGCATGAAAGTCATGGTTGACACCCATGTAGCTGTGTCTTGGTTATAATTTAACATTTATTATTCAGAACGTTGGGCAATGTGATCATATATCATGAAAGAAAGATTTGTCAAAAAATTGAGATTTTGCTTAATTATTACAACTATGTCTTTAATTACTTCAGTTGCATTTGTAGAGGCACTGACTTATTTTTAACTAATTTTGGAGATTTCTGCATTATAGCGGTGAAGAGCCTAATATCGCTATTCTTTCACCTAACCCTTGTGTATACTACAAATCAACTTTCAGGATAGTGTTACATGACACAGAAAAAGAACAACATTTAATGAAAGGCAAATATTAAAACCATCATATAGATGTGACTTTGGATAAGAGACTGAATGTCTTCATGAGTCTAAAGCAAGTTCAGTTACCTCAGCATTTCTAGATATAATGTGCATTATTCTTTAGCCAACTATGCAGAGGCAGCTAGAAACCGTATCTAAAGAGATTGCACTTGAACTAGTCAAAGTTTGAAGTCTGATGCATCTGTAACTACACCTAGCAGTGATGTCACAGTGTGCTAACACACCCTACAGCACAAGAGTTGTTTCTCTTTGAAAAAATGGCGGTCAAATGACTTCAGCAAAATCAAGTTTTGCCAACCTTCAACCTGAGCCTCTGCTCACGCCAGATGTGGAGAGGTGACAACAGGAAATGACAGTCTCTTTTTAATTTTTCAGATAACTTCTACCACTTTCACACTATTAGTGCATCACCATGAAGGTTTTTAAACATAGGTTGTCAAAATGGACCTGCATTAATTTATATTAATATATTGTACAATTCATCATGTCTGACTTGGTGAGAGATCAGGAACAAAGTAGCCAGCATGAAGTGATGGCAGCAAGCTTTTTCACCTGCCTTTGAGTATGGACATTTAAAGGGTATAAACTGTTGTTTTAGATGTCAGATCAGATGACACATTGTTAATCTCATTTCAAACATAATGAACTCTTTAGTCTTCCTATTGGAAGAGTAATACTTAAGGGTGAAAAATTTATATTAGCTAACTGTGCCTGTTTTTTTTTTTATCATTCTCAAAAACCATACGCCTCACACAATTTTGTGCAAGCTCTGCACACTGACAGGGTGGTCGTGACTTCAGGCTTTGAGCTACCGCTGAGCCTGTGGTCATGCCCCAGGCTAATTTGGACTACGCTATCAGTCTGCTTATTTCTAATTGAGCTGCTGACATTATAGTTTGCAGAGTGCTTTACTCTGACAGACACATGGGCTGGCAAACATGTACAAGGCAGACAGAAACATAAGTACACAAACACAAATTCCTGCACATACACAAGCCAACATCTTATCACCTGTCATGGAACAAACAGAGTGTGCGCTGTTGCTGATACTGAAATGGGCAGCAACACGTACAGGAATAAGGCAATAACGCTGACAGATTTGCTGTGGGACAGTGAAGGGAAGGAGAAAATTAGTAGATTTATATGATCTTCTCAAGCTTTTCCGTGACTAACATGAGTAAGATCGCTCTAGCCAGCCGGCCTCCAGTGCAGTCTAATCAATCTCAGGCCACAGCAAGACCCTTGCACTGAGCAAAAAAAAAATCTTGCTGAAAACAGAAAGTCACTTATGTGAATATTAATGAGGAAAATATGAGATGAGGCATTTTAAAGTAAAGATATGGGTTTGGGGCTTTCAACGAATTAAAAATGAGCAACATTTTCCAAAGTATAAATATTATTCCCTCTTTATATTCATTGCTGTTATAGGTTTAAGAACAGCTGAGATAATGTCAGACAACTTCTGTTTCAATGAATAAATGAATGGTAAATGCAAAATACAAAAACAATGCATGAAAGTATATATATCCCCACTTCACTGTTGAACAATATAAAAAGTTTGAGGAAACAAGGGCAGTGACAAATGAAACAAGACAACAGAAAAGGAAAAATATTTCCAGAGGCATGAGCACTGTACAGTCAGGCACAAAGTCAATGGGTTTAACCATGACGTCTGAAATTGTAACACGCTCATACATCACAAGACCGCTGAACTTCTCTCAAGGACAACGAGGAGACAGGCTGAAGATCACAGGCCTGTTGCCGTCTCAGGACACTGGACTCTCCATTTTCTGAGCTCTGGGAACCCGCTCCCCAGAAGTGGAGTGGTATTCCTCAGAGAAAGAGAGTCAGGAGGAGGCCACATCTCTATCAGCCTGACGGAGGCAAAGAGCTTATTTAATGAGATCACTCAAGACATAACATTTATTTTTACTTTAAAAAGATTAGAGGTATTTTCAGAATGAAATTTAATTAGTGGTCTTAATTTTGTGCAAAAGAAAAATTAACCTTACTCAAAAAAATCTTATTACCTTATACTGTTTACTCGCACTAATTTAATGCTATTACAACTGATTAAATTATGTTTGTTTGATTCAGCACGCTGATAATAAGTGAGAGAAATTGGAACCTGCTGAATAATCAATAATCCCTATTAAATCAAATATGTCTACATCTACAGCAGCATCAATCCACCAGTATCACATTATAATGCAACCAGTGTATAATTACTGTCAAGAGATGAAACCATGGTTGAGAGAACTGCTGACCAATTAGTCACTCTTTATGTTACAAAATTATATTCTTACATAATTAGGTTTCATGGGTTTCTACATTTGTATAAGCCAACAAAAGACTTAGAAAGTATACTGCAATTTTAAATCCAAAGTCATTAATTACAGGTTTGTATGACAATTGAACAACCAATGAATGGCTATTCATTCATTATTCGTAGGAAAAACCAAGGTATAAATTTAAATACTAAACTTTGTTAAGTTGTAATAAATTACTTTATTTATGTTTAAGAATGTGCCTTATTATTGTTTCATTGTTGTAAGTCACTAATAAATGCAAGGCTGTGGTTGTGAAAAGTTCCTTAGATATTATTCTCCTCTGCAAAACATCTGCAGAACATCCGTACCAGAATCAATTAATTACTAACTCATGAATATGTAGTTTAAGATATATAATTTAAAAAACTTTTATTAACTCTTTTTATTTGATCTATTACCTATTAAGAACTATACAATTTTATAAATGTGTCCAAGAAGAATGCTGCATTGTTCATTAGATAAACGTTATGATAAATAGTCTCTAAGGCTTAGCTTTATTTCAGGTCAAGAAAAACTATTATGTCTCAAAGTGTCAAAGACAATGTAACACAAAAGGCACAGTAAACTACACAGATGCACACTCACACTCTATAGAGAAAAATTAAAGAATGAGTAGTTAGAAAACATTTTTCACTGCATCACAAAAACAGTGAATTGACTCTTTTTATTATCAGAATTTGACTCTTTTTATTATCAGAATTTGATTTACAGTATTTGGTCAGGTATCATTTTGCAACTCTAGAAGAACAACAGGATTACATTGTTTTATCCTCATTCATGTTTACAGGACACCAAGAGGGGCAACTTGAGGATGATGCTCATGTACATGCTCAATGGCCCCAAAAACACATGCAGAGTATTCAAGTAATTTTTATGGCTTTCATAGGGGCCATGTTTTAATCTGTCATCTCAACAGATGTGTGTTATATACAAAACTATTTCTTCTTTGAACATTTCAAATATCTTTGACCACACCCTTATAATTGATCTCACAGTATGTATTCAGTCATTGACAACTGTGGAGAATTTCACAGTTCAGTGCAAATTTTAACTACCACTTGACACTTCACTTTTGCTTAAATTAAAATTTCAAAGGAAAAGTATGACAAACCATGAGATGCAATACAATATTTCTTTCTCTTCTCCATTTCTTTTAATGATACAGTTAACTGAGAAGCCATACTCATTCCTCTCGCATTGCATTTGCAGAAAAGACACGTGAAACACAGAGCACGCCCTACCCACATTCATAGCGCCATCCCTCAGAATTAGCTAATATGAATGACGCCCAACTTACTTGTGCTGTGCCGGTGTTGGTGTGGATTTTAGTGACGAATGGGTGAGCACCTCCTGGAAGAGCAAAATAAAGCAGAACCACTTAGCTCAAAGCTGTATGACAGAGCCAACTGACCCAATTCTCGGACCTTGTTCTCTGACTAAAAAATCAGATGGTAAACACACAAATTATGTGTGTTTACCATCATAGGTATAAAGACGATCCCCTAGAGCTATTATTCCACAGACTGAATTAGGATGTGTATGTATTAACATTGCTTTTTTGTTGGCAGCAAATTGTGTTCTTTGGGTTAAGTAATCATCTTTGTATATTTTCCATACTCTTAATGCCATGTTTTCTCCTTCATGCAGGGTGAAGGCTCCAACTTCCTTCAGCTGGGCTCCTCCATCGAGCAGCAGATCACCGGCATGTTCAAGGTGATGGAGGAGTATAACTGGGACAGCTTCGTGGTTATTACCAGCCTTTACCCAGGATATGAAACCTACGTGGATTACATCAAGTCCTTCACTGACACCAGCTACTTCATATGGGAACTTCAGGATGTTTTGACCTTTGATATGTCTGCAGACAGCATCAATGACATCCGAGCACGAAGGCTGTTGCAGCAGATTGACGCCCAAGTTCTGTTGGTCTACTGCTCCCACGAGGAGGCCCAATACCTGTTTTCCATGGCAGCTGAAGCTGGACTGGTGGGGCCAGGCTACATTTGGATAATCCCTAGCCTGACTGTTGGAAATCCAGACATCCCCCCACCTGATAGCTTTCCTGTGGGGCTCATCAGCATCATCACAGACCGGTGGAGGATGAGCCTGAGGAAGAGGGTACGGGATGGCGTGGCCATTGTGGTGAAAGGTGTGCAGAGCTTTCGTAAACAAAGAGGCTTCATTCCTGAGGGCCACAGTGATTGTAACAACCCCATCAAGCCATCAGCTGCTAATGACACTCTGTTCAGGTAAACTTAAGATGTTGGGGCTCCTAGGTTTGAATACTGGATTGTTATTGTTATTTAACTTCTAGCAGTTCTTCATTTAAGTTTTATTCTCTAAGACTGAAAGCATAATATCATAATTTGTCACTAATGGCTTTCAAGTCTTTCTTTTAAATCTCGTTTTTAAATATTTATGTGGCCGACATTTGGCCAATTCCTGGCCACATGTTGAAGTGTCTCTGGAGAAGACAATGAACCCTAAATGCCTTACAGGGGCTGCCTGTCTACAAGAAATTTCCCAAGGGGATTAATAAGTATCAATTATTATTATTATTATCATTTTTTTATTAAAAAACCCTCCACATCAAGTGTGGCTGCTATTCTACACAGTGTTTGTGTCCACCAGGTCCGTGAGCTATATGTCTTGTGATATTAATGCTCCTCTCCATTTTGTTACTTACTTACTCTTAACACATACAGTTGCTTAAAAAAGTTTTCTCAGTTTGACAAAAGCACTCACACACACAGCAGGATGGCAACATGAACTGCACAGTTCCAATGAACTCTCTGCAAACCTCCTAACATTTTGTGGTGAGGCACATACCAGGGCAAAGGTTTAAAACCATTTCTGAAACTCTGGGTTGATGAATAATTGTGAAATGGAAAAAGTTAAAATCCACCAGGACTCTTCTTTTTGTGGTCCGGCCAGACTGACTTACCAGAGATGAAGGATGTTGGTCAGGGATTGGGGTGTACTGGGAAAAGAATTTGGCCCTGGACTTGTCTGGTAGCACTGGCCCCTAGTGGCTTGTGAGGGGTGGGGTTTTCAACACTACAGTGTAGTGCTATGCGTTAATCTCATATTATGCATTTAGTGGAGCACATTGGTAGCAGCATCATAATATGGGGGGACAGGGAGAATGGGCAGTGTTGAGAAAGGATGAAAGGATGAAAGCAGCCAAATACAGAAAGGTGCTTGAAAAAAACCTGCTCCTGAGAGCATAAGACCTGAGATGAGGGTGATGCTTCACCTTTTCAGCACAACAATCACCTAAAGCATGCAGCCAAGACAGCGCTGTAGTGGTTTCAGGACAAGTCTCTGACTGTCCTTGACTGGCCCAGTCAAAGGCCATACTTAAGCCCCATAGAACATCTGTGGAAAGGCCTGAAGAAGAAAGTTCACAGATGCTTCCCATCCAATCTGACAGAGTTTAAGAGGATCTGTCAAGAAGAATGGGATAATCTTCCCAAATCCAAATGTGAGAAGCTTGTAAAGACTTACCTATAAAGACTCTGTAATTTCTGCCAAAGGGACTTCTACACAGTACTGAATCACAGTACAGTTTGAATACATTAATATGATGCCTATATCAACTATATGATTAACTATAATGATCAACTCTGCAAAGCAGAGCTGTAAAGCAGGGAGGCTGATGTGTTTTCACATGCTGTAAAAACACCAAAGAAACAGCAAATTAGAAATGACTTTCCCAATTACTTTTAAAGACTGGACTTGTGTTTCTGTCAGACACCTGGTGCGCTTGGTCATTATTTGAAGGGTTTATTGCACATTGTTTCTGAGGTACTCTTTAGTTAAAGGGATGTTAAAAGAGGATAAGAACATCTAGTGGCCAGTACTTGTTTCACTGGCAAAGACTGCAATCACATTAAAAAAAACTGGTCGCTAGGGCCATTTGAAAGCAGTACTCGTGAATCACAAGAGTGAGTTACAAAAGTGCCTTACAGTCTGGAGGGTCTTCCCAGGGATACAACTTCGCACCTACTTGCTGTTAATGGTGCAAATAGTAAACGAGATATGAACCCTCCTATTGATATCTCATGTATACCTCATGCTGTCTTGTTTAATTATTCATTTTAATCATGTATGATGTATTATCTCACACTGCTATGTTTTAACTGAGCCTCCCCAACAGCCAGAACCTGCAACTTGTGTCCTCACAATGTATGGGTAAAGTTCTTTCAGACAAGATGGCGATGGAGATGTGGCTTTACTTTTTTTTTTTTTTTTTAGACTGAAGGTATATCAAGAAGGGGAAAATAACATGCTGGGGAAAAAAACATATGATAATATGGAGCTGGAGATGGGTGCAATGTGTATCTGCTCTCCACTGAAGTTCTGTTTTGTATGTCAGCAATCTATAATGCCACTTACCTGCAATGTGTAAAATACACTACTCTAGTAATTTTAACAAAGGGCTGCTCATGTTCACAACATGTAGTTTGACAGCCACCATGCAGGAAATCATATTGAGTAACTGCTCACACTGCAGGACAGTCAACCAAAATTTCATACATGAAGGAAATTCAACTAGTTCTCTGGGAGCAGGATCGTTAATCATTTAAGTGACAAATCAGGCTCTGGCGCCCTGCTCAAACTGAAAGTCAAACAACAACCATCAGGGCGAATCTAAGCTAAAATCTAAAGTCTGCATGGCCTAAGTATTGCATGGAAAGACTGTGCTACTTCTGACTTCTCTTTTTATAGTGGACATTATATTTAGAGGCAAAAGTGATCAGAAAGTCTTCAACCAATTCTGTTGCTTCTTTTAGCATCTCAATTTACATTTCTAGTAAATTATTTGTATAACCTTGTTTAGGACATAGAAAAATATGTCTGATGTTCAGGGATCACTTTGAGATTACCTAGTCTGTTTAATCTTTGATATATAATAAAGATTTAACAGTAAAGGCTCAGGTTTGCATCTGGCAAAAAGAGGTCAACAACAGTTGTTTATTTATTCATGACTTTCCATCTGTTTGGTGTTGTGCAGCACATTTTATGGCTACTTTCACTCTCCCAAACTGTGCTTTGTCCCACTGCCATCCATCTCCTCAGCACTGAGTGCTCCTCTATATATCTCTTCGAGACAATTTATGGATAAGAGTATGGTTTCTCTTCATTTACACCATGTCTAAAAGACTAATCTGTGCAACCGAACACGGAGCAACTCCTATTTTGTAAGTTTTAATCAGGAAAAACAAGTGCCAGAAAACAAATACTCCAAAATTACCTTTCGGCTCATACTGTATAAGTCAAGGTCCTTCAGGGAGACTGGGAATCTGTTGTGTGTAAAAGTGTGCATGTGTTGTTGTAGATGGGAGGCTGCTAACAGGTCACAGGCATCATCAGACACTCCTCTTGCATTATAAAACATCACCTCTCTTCCTCTGATGTCACAAGTAATTTTTCAGATAGTCTTCACAGCCATAGGGGAGACAGCTTTTCTTTTTGTAAACCCAAACCGTCCATGAAAAAGTGGAAATGGTGAACATTATCTCATGCTTTGATACTGTACAAACCTATTTTTAGACTTTCTAAACCCAGCAGGCATGATTTGAGTAGCACCAGCTCTTGTCAGTAATGTGAAGGTCGGGGAGACAGAACAAAGCACTTCCTATTAGCTTTATATTCAGTCCACCCAGATCAAACATTAACATCCCGCTCAGATCTCAGACTATACACTCTTGATTGGAAATATTTTTTTCAAGCAAGCTTTTCATAAAGAGTCAGCTCACCTGTTAATGGGATTATCCCAGATTACCAGATTAAAAAGGCTTTTCACACAGACCGGCCTGAAGGCTATTCTCATCCCAGCAGGCTTTCATCACCTCTGCTGGAGTGACGGATGAGGTGAGAGAGGAGCGCCACAGGTGTAATATAACAGGATGTGAGTGAAGGAAACAATAGAATGAAAGGAGACAGATAACTGTTTTCTACACAGTACACGAGATATCAGGACACCTTGTGTCTCCATTGTAAAAACTTTTTTACAAATGAAGGAAGATTGTTTTACTGATTTCTTTTTTGACATTAAATAGACAATGAATAAATTAATCTCTAATAAAAATAATGGATCTTCTGAGGCCAAAACATATAAAACCATATACCATATTCACAATTATAATGTTAAAATAAGACACATAACTCATATATGTCATAATACTTATATAGACTGGGGTACTTTTTGGGTAATATTTGGCACACCCATATTTGCAACAATGTATTTCTTATTGAAACATCAGGTATCACTAGGTTTTATATATTTTTTGTGCATTTGCTCCTTTCCTTTGTCTTGTGAAATAGTAAATATAATAAAGTGATTATTTCAGGGTTTTATACTGCTGGTTAGAAAAAAATACCACCTTTTGCTTTAGGAAACCACAATGGGCATTTTTCAGTGTTTTTTAAGTTACTTAAACTTATATACAGTATAAGCTGTGAATGAAATATAACACAGTGCAAGCAGTGTGGTGTTTTTTTTGTTGAGGTCACTGATTATCTTTGTTTCTTTGCAGGCACATGATGAATGTAACCTGGGAACATAATGACTTCTCCTTCAATAGTAATGGTTACCTGGTGAATCCATCCATGGTAATCATCACTCTGGACAGAGAGAGACAATGGGACAAGGTGAGCAAAACTACACTTTGTATACACATTTCATTTATGTGTGAATGTTACTGTAGACTGCACAAGCGTCTTTTTAACATTTATGCACTGCAGTTAAATTGTGTCTTTCTGTGGCATCTTCCTCTGCATGACAAAAAGCAGAGATGATGTCATACATCACTGGTTTCTTTGTATAGATTTGTTAAAAGAGCCAGAGCTCCAGTGACACCAATCAACCTCTTAATGAAGGATCATTGTCTAACCACACACACACAGAGTACTACATTTCTTTGTTTCACTTCCTCCCACCCCCCACCTTTACAAAACACACAAAATAAAATCCATGCACACATTTTTGTCAGGTGACTCTACTGCAGTGTGCTGCCTCATTGACTTGTTTGGAGATTAAAACATAAATTTTGGGCCGGCTCTGTGGTGGACACAAGACTGGAGGGAGTTCCCCTCTGGTGGTTGAATAAAAGGTGTTTAATTAAACATCACACACCAAGTAAACAGCTGCAGGCGTTTCAAAGCTAATTATGTTATATTGATATTTTCAGGTGCTGCTTCCTATTAATTTCCAATATTTTATCAAGGATGTGCTAATAGGAAGCTGTGATTGTAATAGAAGCAAACAAACAATTATAGTATAATAATATAATAATAATAATAATAGTAATATGAAAGCAGACAGATTGTTTCTTTGAATCAATACAACAGCCTGCTTCATACCGTATATGCAGTCAATGTTATTTATCTACAATTACTAATGGAGGCCTGCCAGTAAAAGATTAATGTATGTTGAATCAGACAAGTTTTTGAGTAAAGTTAAAGAAAACAACAGGAGAGTGGGTTTACTGGTTGTTTGGAATAAATAGGATAACTGAGTATTTAGAAATTAAAATTGCACATTAACTTTATTGCAAAATGTACAGATCTCCAATATCAACTTCCCCCTCTATCATTGACACCACTCTTACCACCACCCTTAGTCTAAACTGCCCCAGTGGTTGTACTGTCTTAAGCTTGAGAAGGGCAGCCAAAACATAAGGTGATATTCATGCATGAATATTCATTAATATAACGAATGATATAAAAACAAATGTTGGCAGATTTTGATTAATGCCAGCCTGCATTAGCTTACATTACTGACAGAGACACAAGCATACTGAATGCAAAAAGCTGCTTTGGGTATGAAAGCAGACAGAAGCTATTATTTCTGTTAATCAATACAGCAGCCTGGCCCACATGATATATACAGCCATGTTATCTAACTACAATTAGTAATGTAGGCCTGTCAATAAATACTGATTTATGGTGGCTCAGACAAGTGTTTGAGGACAGCTATAGAAAAACAGTTTACAGTTTGTTTGGAACTGTGTATTTAGATGGAGTCGTGACAGCTTCAACACAGACACAAACATACTGCATGCAAGATGCCGCTTACTGGTGTAACAGGTCAAACTTCACTTTGAGAGCCATTAAAGTGTTCAATGTTCGCATTTGCATTTAAACAGTCCGTCTCTCATATTGTCATTTAGTTTTTAATTCACTGTGAAAACGATGATACTGTTTGTCAGAGGTTCTAGTTTTTAAAGTTACTTTTTATTTTACGTAATTTTGTCATGGAAATGGGTGAATTTGAGGGCATTCATTTTGAATTAAATGATGATTTGATAATGCTCCTAAAACAAAATTCCCAAGTATCCTCTTAGTAACATGCTATAACCCAAATATCTATTCTGCTCAGTGCTGCTACTCTATGGCTCTAACAATTTTAATTAAAAAAACATTTAATTATTTAGTCTACAATGTTGTATGAAATGTTTCCACAGCCACAACACAATTGTTAAAACCTATTGTTTTGCCTGACCAAAAGTCGAAATACCAAATATTCAGTGCTCAGTGTTGCAGAACCTGCATTTGCAACATTTGAACTACAGATTTTTTGGCTAATCTAAAAACTAAAAACTATCATTTCGGTTGTGACTGTTTCAACTGAGAAATGTGAGGATGTGGTGGAACTGTTGACTACTGATCTGTGTGAATTCCTTCAAAGGTAGGCAAAATAATATACCTGAGGTTACAGTGTTTCAAAAAATCTGTGTGACATCTACAACTGAGGTTTAATCTTGTACAAATCAAATCAACAAAAAATAACAATAATAATCACAGTAAGATTAATATGATACATCACTGTCCTACAACAGGGTTTACTTTAGATCAGAAACATGTTAACATAAAAGCTAAAACACTGCTGACAGAGAAGAGTTCTTCTCATGAGTTGGGACTTAAAAGCAAGGTTGAAGGTAAAAGTGTCCTCTTATTCACCCCCTGACTCCAACAATCATGTCCACCATGCTGACCTTCACATAACATTTTTGTGGGAGTAAAAAACTATAGTTCTCTTTCCTTCAGAGCACTACATGGTGCCAACTTCACAAAATATCGGCTAAGAAATGTGAGGCAATATCTTTTCTGTATTTAAGTTTCAGTTGCCTCGAGCATCTTTTCTCTGCGAGCTGAAAATCCATTCCACCTTTTTGAGAGCCTTCTTATTGTACACGTTGCAGAACAGCTAATCTGTTTCATTCATACTGTACATTACCTGTGCATTACCAGAGTCAGTGTCACATTGTATAGACCGATACCTTGCATTACACTCTTCACCTTTTTTATTTATGTAATTTTCAACTTCCCAAGAGTCACTGTTCAGCTGCTTCCCCAATAGATCGAAAAAGATCTGAAAGTCAAGGTTACTTGGGAAATTGGACAGAGAGCATGACAAAAAAGAGTGGTGACAGAGAGAAGCAGCCCCAGAGGTGGATGGGAAGTGTCCCCGTCAGTGCCGTTATCTGGCAGGGTGATATACGGAACCGAAAAGCAGCCGCTCTCTGGGTGTATATCTGTGACGCGCACAAACCCTGAAAATTACAGTCTCGTTGGCTGAAAGAGATTGTAAACAGGCAAAAAAAAAATCTAACTTCCCAATGGATTTCTTGTAAAAGATACCACTTGATTGACAGTGGCTATATATTGTGTGCTTCCAAGGACGTAATTGCAGAATTGTACATTTCAAAGAAACATTTGAATCAGCTCTTAAATGTTTTTCCTCCTCCTGTCAATCAGAGATCACTGACAGCTATTCCGAATTTGAAGATCTTCAGTCACGCAAACTTTCATGTTAGTATGTCATCCTGAAATTTGAAATTCCGATTGACTTGACCAAATACCCATGAGCGAAACAAAAGGTAAACGGCAGAGCAGATCGATATGACTGACAGGAGAGAGGAATAGAGAATAGAATATTTGAACATCTTCCCCCGCTTTCAGTTTTTCCATTTCAATTTGATAAGCTGTACTGACTGGTGTGATCACACAGGATTGTTCCCTTTCCTGCATAAACAGTAGAGATTATGTGGGAGGAAAAACATTTTGTTCTGACTTTTTTTTTTTTTGGCTCTCAAGGAAATTAACAACATTTACAGCAGCGCAATCAAGTATTTGTGAACTAATCAGATCATCATTACAATTAGTCAACTCATGTTTGCACCAAGTACCTCACTATCAGAAGTGAACTGTAGGTGGAATAACTACAACAAACAAGATAAAGAGGAGGAAACTCTCTTCATCTCATATTCCTCCCCTGTAATGGTGACACTGGTAAATGGTGAAGATTAAAGGCAGCTGCTTCCTGCCAAGCCAAAAATGATTTTATTGGAGTGACTGGGCTGATGCAGGCTTATTGATTTACAAAAAAGCTATATTCTACAGATGTTATTTATACAGATTCATTGTATGCCCAGCGACAGGGAAGAACCTTAGGTAGGACTTGATTTTAGAGATTAGAAAGTATTACGGAGTCTCTGCAGGTGTGGAGTCATTTTCTTGGTTTGATTTAGGCCCCTTAGTTCCAATTAAGAGAATGATGCATGTTTATGATATATGATTGTTTTTACAGTTTCACACAGTGAGGAAGATTTTGATTCTGATTTGAACCACATCGAACGCCTTTTAGTAACACTGAAAGGTTCAGTGCAAGGCAAGCACTCTCAAATGTTCTCTTGGCTGAATGGGAGCAGCCAGGTGAAGAAGAGCGGATAATAATTACGCCTCAGATTAATGCCCGTAGTTTTAAAATAATATGTTCAGCAAACACATATGGGTGTAATGAGTGGTGTCGTGTTTTCGTCACCATGTTCAAGTATTTGATTTTCTTGAGATTTTAAACACGAGTTCCATTAATCTTATGAAGTCTTAAAGCTGAAAATCTTGTTTTCCTCTGGTAGTAAATGATTGTCACCCAAAATCAGACATTTTAAAAAGTGAACATTTTCTCTTAGTGGGAACTGTAAAAGGACAAAAACAGCCCTATATTAAAAAAGCAACTGTAATTGTATAGACATGTTTGAGTAAGAATTGCAGTTGCAAGGCCGGTTTGAGCAATAGATTAATGAGTCTGAAGCTTTATCACACACAAAATTAAAATGTTGCTGTTTATAATATTAGGATAAAGTATTTTTAGCACTGGAACTTTATCACAGTGCCATTTTATCTTTATTGATTATCATCAAATAAACAGTCTGGTGTGAATCTGCTTCATGTTACAAAGTAATGCACCACAAACCTGAGCTTGCTTGTATTTGACTGCACAACGAAGCAGATGACGACATGTAAAGTTGCAGGAAAAGTTTAGACAGGTTCAACTTTTTTTATCAGATGAGTGATAATACTTTGCTGTAGGCTTCAACACTGATGTCAATACACAGCTGCATTTTGTCATCTACTGTCTATCTGATCCTGACAGAAAACAAGCTCACAGAAAAAAAACTAAGGTGCTCCTAAGATGTTGTAACAAATGTGTACAGTACACACGTGTGCACACACACACATACACACCGCCTCTTTACAAACACTTTGTTTTGTTTATTGCCACAGTATAATAAATAATTAATATGCTTAAAAGATTACATAGTTGATGATTTCATTATTTTTGTTAATTACTTTGCAAATGGGTCCTTAAATATATTTTTTATGGATAATTGCATAGATAAGTAATATTATTTCAGCACTTACTTTTTGCAGGGTCAAACTTTTTCTAAGCCTTTGATAAAAACATTTAAATCAATAAAATAAGGTGATAATCGTTATATTAATCATACACTCAGTACCTGCACCTCTGTCTATCCATTCTCTTTACACAAAATCAGCTACAGAAACAGTGCAGTGAAGTGACTGTTGTCTTGATTTTGCCTTAGTTCAGCTCTCAAAAAGATCATGTTTCCTGATCAAAATAGTAAAAATGAACTGTAGCAGCTTCTCATTACAGTTCTTGCTAAGTGCTCACAAATGTAAAAATATGTTTGTAATTCAACTGTGGCATTTTGGCAGCCTAAGCAGCTTTTAATGGCCCCTTCTGATTCACCATGGAGTTAACAATCAGTGGTTATCTAACTGGTGTACAGCAAGGTGACCTTCATGTCTTAATTTAAAAGCCTGATTTAACAGTTAGAGTCAGGGAGGCAAATTTCTGGAACATGGTACTAAACATGTTATGGCTTCTTCAAATAACTAAGCTTGAAATTATCAATTTCGGATCTTGATTATTACGCTTGCTTGAATGCTCATTTCCCCACAACATCCAATTAAAATTAGCTACCTGGTTATATGGCAGAGGGTGGAATTGCTTTCATTGTATTAGATGTATAATTGCACTCTACATCCCCTGTGAGTCAAAAATCAATTTCCTCTAAACTGTCTATGAACTAAAGCTCAGGTCCAGATGCACAAATCACAAAGATGTGCGATAAAAGTCTACACAGTCAGAGAACAGGGGACGACGGTATTAAGATTGAAGGTCGATATAGACAGGGTGAGGACATCATGTCCTCACTTGTTTCATCAGTAATGTATGGAGAGCCAAAAAGGCTTAATTTCCCACCTATATATATATTTTTTGTGACTGAGTTATGTGTTTCTAGCATCCTCTGATGTTAGTTTATGTGACCCTTTCAAAATAATGTGTGTGTGTGTTACTGGTGAACACATCAGCATCATTCATTATGGTAACTATCTGGAGTATGGTGGAGATTTTTCACTGGCATGTATTCATTCACCCCTCCTCTATCAACTTCCTCAGGTGGGGACCTATGAGATGGGAATCCTGCAGATGAGATACCCCGTGTGGCCACGGTATGGCTCCTACCTGGAGCCGGTGTCGGATTACAGGCATCTGACAGTGGCCACACTGGAGGAACGGCCTTTTGTCATTGTGGAGGCAGTGGACCCTGTGACTGGTACATGTGTCAGCAACACTGTACCGTGCCGACGACAGTCCAACAGGACAGAGGCGTAAGTGATGCTGCAAAACTTTACATAACTGCCAAACAAACACATACACAATCAAAACTTTAAGCAACAGCACAGAATCCACTAACTGAACTCTATACTACAGCATGTATCCCCTATCAAATGAATCAATCTCCAACAAAACATTAAATTAGGTTGCATCCTAAGTAAGAACATGATATGCATGAGCATTTAAGTGGTAGATTCAATGAAGCAAAACTACATTATTTCACTAGATTTGTCACTATCAGCCTTGTGGAACTATCAAAACATGGGGATGTTACACTGGTACTTATTTTACATCACAAATGAGTATTTCAAAGTTTAAGTTAGGTCTAAAGTTTCATTGCTTTTTGGCATATTACCTACAGCATTAATGTTAATTAATTAGACTTAGCTTGTCGTTTAAATGCCAGTAAAAATGAGAATGCTTTTTTCATTGCTAATAAAAAAGAACAAGGAGAGATGGAAGATTTAATAAAACATATGCTTGTATCTTAGATGGAATCTTTATTTTCCCTTACAGGTTAGCAAAACCATTAATTTTATCAACCTAAAACCAGATTTGCGTTCAGCTAGTCATGCATGTCGATGTTGCATTAGACCACAACTTCATTAGAAAGCCAGCGTCAGACTGGATGAAGTTTAGGGGGGACAATTACCAATTTTAAATTGGTGATGAATACTTACTTGCTTCAGTAAGTAAAATGATCATTTAAGAACTTTTCATTTTGTGTTGAATGACATTGCCATGTAACACACATTAAATCTTGTCTCATACTAAGATTGTAAAATATTTAGTATGATAAACTGACAAGTAATTTTCAACAATAAATCTTGAATAAATCTGAACGTTGTTCACCTATTAGAACACAACAACTGGTTTAACTGGCTGACAGGTGTAGTGCCAGAACAAGGCAACACCAACACTTGAAAATTGCAAAATGAGCCAACAACGAGTGTAGTGAGAAGTCCACACAAGATGAGGAAATTGTAGCAAGAGGGGAAAGTGGTCACACCTCTGCTCTCCTTTACAGCTTTACAGTCAGGCTCTACAGTGCAGCTTTTTGCTGCATAGGAGAGTGAAAATTAGACTGTGTGAACGTGAAGAATTATTTGGACACAGCAGCGAGTGACTCTGAGTTCATACACTGAGGTTGACAAAGTGCATGAATTCGCTAAACTCAGTGGCAGTGTACAAAACATTCAGCTAGCAGCTTCCTATTCTTCTCAGTGCATTTATTGGTTAGAATGGCAAACAGCTGTCACTAATGAACATTTCATTCTGCCAGTAATAGGTGTGTAATCATTCACAGATGAGCTACAAACTGTCCTTGAACACCCCACAACTCAGCTGACCTACACTCTGGACTGGCCCTGAACACAGCACACAGGAACAGCAGCTGCCCACAGCATTCGTACTAAAGCAGTGAAATGACTAAAATCTCATGGCATGGATCAACTATTTTGAGCAGTATCCAGTTTTGAGAAGAATTATAAATGTTGCTGCGTCGGTTTCCTCTTTCCAGTGCATCTTTGTCATGTCATACAGAGTGCCTTTCTCAAATGTCATCACTAGAGTTGTTTGTTTAGGCCTTGTAGCGGCTCACTGGTGGTTCTTTCATTCATAACAAAAGCCTCCCCTACACTGTGGACTTTTGTGGAGTTGTGTTGGCATTTCAGTCAGTTAAAGTCCTCTTTGTAGCTACTGCACAACAACAAATGAACAGCGTATGTCTGTTGTTCCAGGAAATCCAATGTAGTGACGTGTCTAAACTCAAGAACAGAGGTGGCCAATTTTGTTCCTCAAGGGCTACTGTGCTGCTTGTTTTCCAACCATCCCCGCACTTACAGCTTCTGATTGGCTAAACACACCTGATCCAGGTAATCAGCAGTAGGTAGGGTAGGGATAGTTGGAAACCAAGCAGTACAGTGGCCCTCAAGGACTAGGATTGGCCACTCCTGCTCTAAAGGACCAGGTCACGTCAATTTCATAAGACACATTCTCCAAGTTGTTCTTAACATTCTTGATATTACCTATTACCCTTCTTACCTGTGTGACTTGCTCCATATCGCCACTCCCTCCCGTTCTCTCAGGTCTTCGTGTGCAACTCATCTGTCCCCTCTGGTTGCCTCACTATGATGGTAAACAGAGCTTTCAGTCGCTCTGCTCCCCGGCTTTGGAACTCACTTCCACCCAATATCAGAAATACAGACTCACTTCCCCTATTCAAGTCAAAACTCAAAACCCATCTGTTTATATTAGCTTACTCTCTTTAACTGTTCCCAAAAGTATTCAATTGTTGTTTTTATATTTTTTTAAAATAAATTTTACTGTTCCTTTATTCTTTGTAAGGTGACCTTGGGTTTAGAAAGGCGCCCACAAATAAAATGTATTATTATTATTATTATTATTATTATTATTATTATTATTATTATCATTATTATTATATTCATTGATATTGTATCAATAATTTAGATATATAAACTTAATTCAATGTATCACATGCATATTTTAGACCATCTTAAGCCAAAGAAACCATCTTATGCAAACCCACTTCATCACTGTACAGTCCCACTCTCACATGTTAACATGCTCAGCTTAATTGATTTTGTATCTAACTTGAGAGTGCCATTAGGTATGAGATTAAGAGGCTCTTCCCTTGCCATTAACCCAGGCATGGCTTCTTATCACTCAATGAGGTAAGATACTCATTAGGCTGCTTGGCCAGAGTGCAATATCCCAGGGATCACCCTGTGACTCAATCAGGGAAATATATGTGCTGCAAGGTGGGATATCAATTTGATGGGGCAATTAGGCCATGTCATCAATCCTGAAAACCTAGAGACTGATATTGGTGTTCATTAGTGAGGGGGAGACGAACTGGTCATTACCCATTAATGACAACGGCGTTAACGAGGTGAAGGGAACGTACCGTCCCTTTTGTGTTTTAGAGCACTGCAGCGCTTTATCGCTCAAGCTGAGCAAATCATCCATCCAGAATAAAAAAGTGCTTAATTCTGCTTGTCGAACAATGAAACATTTTCGCACAGCTGAACAACAATTCAATGCACAAGCAGATAAAGTCAATGAGGGGTTCACCGAAGCAAACTGCGCTTTGGTCAGCTGAAGGAGAAACACTGAGCACTGAACATTGCAATCAAAGGTGAAGAAGCTACTGTGTAGTGTAGACTGCTTCTCTGAGCTTACAACAAAGTGAATATGGATCTTTGAGCATAATGTGATTAATTTTTAATCTTACAGACAAACAGAACATAGCAGTAAACCTTTACATTTTTAAAAGTTGGAACCATCATGCGTATGTTGGTCATTTTTCCTGGGTAACTGACCTAAATGATTAATAGTTCATTAAAATGTTTGTCTGCACAGCGGATCATGTGTCTAGTTCCCTCATTTATCGTCAGAGAGGTCTGAGCAGGCACCGGTGCTCAGCTCAGATTTGACTTAAGCTGCTCAAAGCAGTTAACACAAGCTCTCCTCTTTGAGTCAGAAATGTCCCCCTTTGGCATCACAAAAACTCAGTCTCCATATGAGCTATGGGCAGCTGGTTTTCCCTCAGAGCAGGGGCGATTCTAGGATCAGAACTTGTGAGGGTGTAGTATTCTCAGCCATTAATGAGAATATGACATGCATATAGTGCTTTACAAAAGTGTTCAACACACCTGCTAAATCGCCAACAATAACTACATTAATAATTTTCTATATTTACATTATATTTTAATGTACAACAATAATACTTTACTGTATTTAATACATTTCTAATAAGTAACATAAGTTATTGCAAATGTATTTTAAAAAATGAAAAATGGAATAGCCTATGCTGTTTGCAAAAGTATTCAATCCCTTTCACTCTGGCTTACCTCAGTTTAATTAGGTAAAGTGTTCCTTTCAGAAGCAAAATAATACTGGTTCAGAAATAACAACTGCAAATTTAAATATAATATTTTTTTCTGTAATTAAGAGACATCAATTTGTTCAGCTATGTACTCTGTGCTGACCACACTAGACCTGATATCATCCACTACTGTATTCAATTGAATGACTAGAAAGACACCACGTCTGAGATAATTTACTATAATACAGAACCACAAAGAAATCACTTCATTTACAAAGAAAGCAATTATGACTACTCAGCAAATTAACATTATGAAAAAGTCTTTCTACCAGTGTCAAAATATAATCACAAGCAAACAGAAGCTGCCTTGTCTGTAGACTCCCTGACCACTTTCTCACCTGGTTCTTTCTCTCTCTTTCTGCTGACTCCATCCTGCTCTCTCTCTCTCTCCCTCTCTACACTCTAAAAACAAATGTTTTGGCTCCACACAGAAAATCAATGCAACAGTTTGCAACAAGCTTTATAAGTTATGACAAGTTCTGGTGAAATTAAGTTGAACCAACAAACAACACTGCATAAGGGGAATTAGCTTTCCTGTTAGAATAAAATGCTTTTTAATTTACCCCATACTTAGTTTTTAAGTTGACTGCTCATAAATATTAAATTTATCCAATTATTTCTTTTCTAGTATTTCGAAGAAACTTTTTAAGTCACATGTACTTAATTACTACAGCACACATTTTTTTAAGTTAAACAATCAGTTAAGTCAAGGTGTTCCAGTTTTTGCTAGTTTTTAGTTTTTCCATGTTTTTGTCCACCTATTAATGCCCTGGTGAAGTGTGGTATTGATAATGCCATTATATATTAGCTGCGTTCAATAGGGGTTAGATAGTAAGATGATTTAATTAAAGCTGAGACAGAGTGCAGCAGCGGATGAGCTCCTGAGTGTCAGAGCACCAGAAGGCTACTAAGCAACTTTACATACTGGTGAATTCACAAGCAACTGAAAAATGAACAAAATGTGATTTCAGAATGATGATTATAGAATCCTTGCAGCACTTTCATGTTAATGGACCAACATAGTTACTAAGACTGAATGATACAGAAAAAAAAGCAAATCACAACTTTTACAAGCAATATTACAATAATCTCTTGGTAAGATCCCTTTTTCTAATATTATTCACTACACTCGTGTGCAGCTCAAGTAGTACTATGTGGCTTACCAAGTATGTGTGTGAAGGCATGCTATACTTCTTGTTCAGTATCCAGCCTTGATCCCTGTGTTGAGGGGTATAACATCTTTCACACACAGTAATACTTTTCTCAACACACTTTAGTTTGCCACAATAAACGAGTAAGTTTTGTAACTGTTCTTTTTAATTATCTTGAGACCCCTGGAATTCATCTTCATCTCACAAGCAGTTGGGACCAATTTAGTAAACAGTTTGCTTCTAAATTCTAAATTGTCAAATTTGACAAATCACAGAATCGCAGAATCACAGTTTAGGGAATAGAGTGAGATTTTGCAGCCCTTAATTTGATTTAGGCTAGTAAGGTAGCTATGCATTCATACAAAAATACGAAATCACAAGGTGCATATTTACATCCTCAACTACACAGATGTTCACAGATAATGTCATGTACACACTAAAATAACTGTCTTGTACACACTGCTGCCTGCCCCCATCCTTAGAACAGCTTGAAGATATTATTCTAAGAATGTCCACACTTTGAATAAATTACAACACATACACGCACACACGCACATTTGCAACGATTCCCAAAGACCCATTTGAATGAAATTGACTGCCGAGTCCAGCCCTGAACTCTGGCAGCTGGTGAGACGTGGGATGTTGGGACTGTTGTGTTTTACTTGCAGTCTGTTGTGGCTGCCTTGTTTTCCTCTAAAGTGTTGATTTGTTTCTGTTTGTTGTGGCTCAGCACTGCCTCATTTGTTGGTCTCATTGCCTCCTGGTCCTGATGTGTGTGTGCAGAGTCCATTAGACTGAGGGTCTGGGGGAGGTAAGGAGTGACTGTCATTAGTGCTCTCATCATTGTGCACAAGGCTTACTGGTTTGCTGTCACATCACTAGAGTAGAGCAGCAGGAAGGTAACAATGGTTAGCACAAGCCCACACTCACTCTATTAGAGAGGAGACATTGACAGGACGCAAGAGGACACTGATGGTGGAAGGGGCAATGGCACACCACCCACACAGTCAGGAGACTCCAGAAGAAGCTGATAGTATAACATCAAGCAGAGCAGCATTGAATAAGAAGGCAAAGCACCTCCAGTCTCTGAGCTTGTTTCCCCAAGTTAACATTTTAACATGTAGGTTCTTTGAATCTTTGAGAGGAACCCTCATGGTATGAAGCAATAACAATGTCATTTTTAATTATTTATTTAATTATTATGGTAGTATTATTTGATTTAATTATTAAACAATACTACAACAAACTTCTGTTTGCTCTCCATCTCAACTGTTGGCTGCTGTCCTCCACCTCTCTTTTCATCAGCATCAGTTCATCCACTTAACATTACCCACTTCCTCAAACAGTTGACATTGACTACTAGACAAGTTACAGAGCATGTAGAGCGTGTTAAATTCAACAATCTAGCTGGATTTTAACGTGAGCTTAGTTATACTTACAAGCTAGGCTCTTTACATACTCACTGTTGACTACCTTGAAGAGTTGGGTTGCAATTGACAGAACTGACAACAAGTTATTTACAGATGTATCCCTTTTCAGTGTGTTTGTGAGACACAGCATTAGTTGTGTGTGTGTGTGTGTGTGTGTGTGTGTACCTAAAATCTATGTGTGAAAAACAGTGATCAGGGTTGTGACATTATAAATGTTGATTAATAATATGCTACATTTAAAATGTGTTTGCTAACAATTATACATTCCAATATTTCCCAAGGGATTTTGTTGGCACCTAATGCCAAAAGCAGGGCATGTGGGGAATAAACATTTTCTAACACAATGTAGAGTACCGATGTCCGAATGCTTATGGTATACACTATATGAAATGTCCAAAATCCGAAGGAGATTAAATGGATGTTGGCTGGAGAATGCATTTAAGGCTGAACCTAAACTTAGTTACAGTAGCATAGTATGTTTTTCTCATCTATCCCAATGGAACAAAAGTTATTTTCAGGAGACAACCAACTTCTCTTCAGCTGTACGAATTAAAGCAAAGTTTAGCTTCAGCTTAAGTTTTTTGATACCTCAGAGAACTGTAGATTTTCCATGGCATCTCACAATTCCTACTTTATGTCCTATATTGGTGTGCCTACTTTGTTTGTTCCAAGGGGTTTTTGAAGTAAAAGTGGTACACTAATTCCTATACCACTGCAGTTTTCCATTTGCCAACCAAAATCCTTGTATTTAATGAGTGAAATATCCCTTAATATGCAAAACAACAAACATTTAAAATAAAATTCATGTTTCAACTCTGTTTCCAGGATGAGCACATGGCATGAGAAGTAATGGCCATCAGTCATATTGTATATTATATTCCATGAAAAAGCAGGCACATACATTCACAGTAAACACAGGCAATGATTTTAATTCAATTCAATTCAATTCAACTTTATTTATATAGCGCCAAATCACAACACAAGTCATCTCAAGGCACTTTACAGTGTAAGGTTTAAGACCTTACACATTATATAAATATTTACAGAATAATGTAGAAAACCCAACAGTCCCACTTGAGCGAGCACTAGGCAACAGTGGAGAGGAAAAACTCCCTTTGACGGAAGAAACCTCCGGCAGAACCAGGCTCAAGGTGGGTGGCCATCTGCCTCGACCGGTTGGGGTGAGTGGAAAGAGGAGAGAGAAAAGAACAGCAGCGGCTCAGATGTTTGTCTTGCATTTACAGAAGTTGGCAACAACAATACTGCCCAGTTTGCATGCTCTAAATTTATTTTATTCTGGAATATAACTCAACTGCAATGAGCAGTGAGTGTGATACCTTTTTTCTTGTCAGATTTGAACATAAAAAGATTATGTTAGTGTTGCAATCCTGTGGCATTTACTGTATCCTAATCTGTCCACTAGCAGGGTAAATCTGAAATAATCTGTGGCTGTTCATGCCTCTTGTGTTCAAAACGGTCTGTGTTCAGCTCTAATCTGCATAGTGAATGATGCAGTTCATCAATTTATGCCAAAGCTCCAATTCATTAATTATAAACCTAGCTGGCAGCAATGCAACATGAAGCTATCAAGTATGTCTTAAGTACTACATAGTTGGCAGTGTTGCATGTGTCTGTCACTGTAATCCATCTTTGCACTGGATACCTGATTAAGTCGCTTGGTCATAGATACTGGTTTTGACGCAAGCTGGCTTAGTGTTGTTCAAAAGCACAGGAAGGCAAGTCATTAAGTACAAGGTGGTGTATAGCTAGATTATGTCATTGAAGCTTTAGTTATTCACAAATGCGTATTATGTAAGCAGCAAACATGTTGCCTGCAGAAGTGAAGGCAGCATTGAGGAATAGTTTGCTGAACCTCAGTGATCCTGATCCATGCCTCTTTCCACATTAGGAAAATGAGCCTGCAGGGTAAGTGACAGGGCAGCTGTGGACTGTGCCCCAGTTGGTTTCTGTGATAAGGGGTTGAAACTGCCTCGCCAATTAAGGCCAGTTCTGTCATCACTGCATGTTTACATATGTGGGCTTGTCAGGCTGCTGAAACTATGGGTCTCTAAAGCATAAGACACTACTGGGTTCTCTGCAGCTGGGGTTTGATTTTTGTCCACTCCAAGAAGAGTGAACCTCCATAACAAAGTGCCTGGTGGGTGAAAATCAAACTAATCCAAGGCTGTGTTCCAAAGCACTGCTCTTTACATAATAAATGCTCTGTAAGGAGACTTGAGATATTGAACACTTGGAAAAACCTTTATTTTAGTGAACATTCACCTGAGTTTTCAAGAGCTTAAGGTGATGTCTTCAGATGGCCTTGATTTGTCTTAGTCCAGCAGTAAATCTTCATTTTAGAAGCTGGACCCATCAAAGATTAGTCATACCTGCCTGAAAGACTACTACAATCACTGGTCATTTGCCACAATAGTTTTGCACATGGCTAATAAAGAACTGCAGGAGCTGTATTCACTCATAGGTGAATGACATTTAAATCCATCCTAAGACCCAATCAGACTGTGTACACTTTGCTTTTCTAAGTATCACACTACATGACAAATACTGTATTGTCAACTATCCAGTGTGGACCAACAGCATATTATCAGCATTAGTAAAAACTAATTGTTTAAATCTCAATTTACACTTAACGTGTCTGTTTTTTTGTTTTTTTTCTTAAAGCCAAGTCTTTTTTAGGAAACAAACTCATGAGTCTTGACAGTTTAAAGAGTGTCCTATAGTCCTTGTCATACTATAATTTTGTCTATTCAAAACAGTGTTTCTGTAGAGATGCATGGGATTCATGATCACACAGTGCTGGTTCATGACCTCTTGCCCCTGCTGCAGTACTAAGAGTACGATTTCTAGCCTGGGTCTGAGCCAGACGTTAACTTGACACCACAGCACTAAGAGGCTCTGTCACTCAGATGGCTGGTGTAATTACAGAATGCTTCTGCCATCCTACATAATGTAGGCGATGCACGTGTATGCAAATGCACATACTGTATCTCCCCTCACACAAGCCCAATCTCCTGGGGCTTGATATCTGACCATGAGCAACGCCTTTTATGTGTTAGTTTGAAACAGGCTCATGGCTTAAAAATTAAGGAGACACTGCTTAAATCCTTGAAGCCCTGGCTAATATAATTAATTCTAATTAGATTAGCCTTTAGCTGTCTCAGGGAAAAATAACTGGAAGAGAAGACCTGCTGGTTTTTGTGCAGTAATGCAATCTGGGATAAGGGCCCTTGAAAGTGCTGTGCAATTACGTGGGTTTGTGTAAGTGGCAATGTCACAACCTCATATTGGAGCAGGGTAGTTGAGCTGGAGGTTCCTGGGATGTTTAAGTGAGTCATCATTGTGGAAAGGTGTTGTGACTAGTTTCTGTTCAAAGGGAAGAATCTGGTTCAGTCAGAGCAACCATAATTAGACACAAATGGGTTATGACAACGGTTGTTTTTTAAAATTTAAACTTTTATAATATAATCAGCAATTATCAACATGTCTGGTTAACTCGTTTACTGCCCACAAGGGCAACTGAACGTCCAGGACAAAAAACAGTAGTTTGAGCATTTAAAGGTTGCATTGAATAAAACGCCTTTTTGGCAGGGATGGTTGGCTTGAGCAATCAGCCTTCCAGCTATATGTCAAATGTGAAACTGTAACTGCCAAAAATTAACCGCTGCCCTCTAGAAATGAGAAACCTTATGTCTATCTGACATCAAGGTCTCATTATTTCCTAAACCTACCTAAATTTGATAAAATTTCCACTGTTGGTGTTAACTCTGTTTTGTGCACCAACACAAAACATAATTGTAACGGTCACTGGGTTGCAGGGCTTGGTGTTGATTTGATCTTTCTCAAATGTTTTGTGTTTTCCCTAGTTAATCTAACCCTATGATCGGGTCATTACCCCTCCCTGATCAACTCCTTCTGAATTTAGAGAAATGTAGATCTGCTCATTTCCTCTGCTTAAGGTGGTACAGAGACCAGAACCACAAAATGCTAGAACATTCTATTGAGCACAACCAAATTAGAAACCTTATCATTTAGGGAATGAGCAATTAGTGATTATGTGTTAAAGGCTTGTTGCAGGTGTGTTATGTCTGTACATATAGATGCAGGGCATGTTTATTGTGAGTGGTGGTTTGCGTTTGGTTATTCTTGGATCCTAAATGAGACTGAGAATTGTTTCTCTTCCTGAAACACTTCAGTCTCCTGGCTCGAGTTTGGTAGTTGGCCCTAGTTTTTTCAGAGGTCTCCATGTTTGCACTGGGATGTAAAAATGGCCGCATGTGGTAGTCGTGCACTTTACTCATCTTTTCAGGATTTGTTTTTTTTTTTTAACACTAGTGGCATTGCTATTTAGAGAAAGTGACGGAGTATTTTTTTTCTCTTTTGTGTTGGTTGTCACTGACATTCAAGTTGACTAATGCTGCCTTAATTATTGGCTGCATTTTGCTCTTTGTATTTTTTACCCCACACTCCCTCCTCCCCTTCCACTTCTATCAGCTTTTGTCCATTTATAATGGCCTTAGCCACTGTGCAGCTGTAGAGCTCGATTTTTGCCAGTCTCCAGCGGCACTCAGCTGACCTACTAATGGAGGGGTTGTGTGAGGAAAGGCCGGAGGCAGCAGAAGGACTGCAGAGCTGTGGCTTAAAACAACCCGCCTCTGACAAACAGCATGGACCTCCTGGGGAGAGAAGCTTTGAGGAAAATGCTGAAAACCCCTCAGTCTGAAGAAAAGCATACATAAAATAAGGCCAGAGTGCAGCACTATTAGCAGTGGACAATGGCAAACCTTTAAAAAGGAGCTGTGTTCTTGCACCTTGAGTGTTTCCTAACTTTATTTTGGAAATGACCCTGAGTGACTTTGTAGTTGGTGCGTTGCTTTGTCAAAATAGCATCATAACTTAAGAAGCTGGTCCCTTAAGGTTTTAGTGCTCATCCTTGCTGCCCACCACTTTGACTTTTCCTTTCAAGTCATGACACAAGCTTTAAAAAGCATGCTCACTTAGTCATCAGTGACAAGACAAGGTCACTGCTGACAGACATCATCCGTGCTTCATTCTGCTTGTCCTTTACAGTTTGTATTGACAAGCACAAGGGATTAGAGACCAGCAAGTTTTCCACCTTTTGTACAGGTGGAAAAATGTTGCAAATTTAAATAACTTGCAATATGACAATAATGGGAATAAACATCAGCATCGTGAACATCAGTGCATTCCTTCATGCATATTAGGTTACTGTACTATGTACTGAATGTTATCTAAACTGTCTTGCATCTTGAAAACAAATTCACCCCTATTTACTGCTACTCGTCAGTTTGCACTTCAAAGACTGTTTCATTTGAGAATATTTGTGTGGCAAGGTATTGATTTTTGTAATTTCCCATAGTGGTAATAATGGCCCAATTTCATTAATCTAGTTACAATCCCTTGTTGGGGGAATCCAGGCCTGATATAGGAAAAACTGGTTTAAATGACCATATTCAATATTTCTCAGATCTTGTCTACATATGTTTTGAAAAGATATTTAAGAGTCCTAGCTTAACCTGTAGTATATTTTCATAAGTTCTTGTGTAGCTGCGTGTTGGATATATTCATGCTAATGTAAATTGGTTAATTATGATATGACATCATTGTTTATAGCATATATAATGGTACTAGAATTCACATAATCAGTCGGCAGCATAATTTCAAACTGTACCCAGCCCTAGTAAACACACCAGGATTTCTGAAAAGACATTACTGATATCATTGTAGCATATTTACACATTTGCTTGTAGCTGGACACCATCAACCTATCTTACAAGCACAGAGAGGCAGGAGGTAGGATGTGCATGTGCATTCCCACACTTTTCCAGCTGCAGGAACATTTCCATTGTCACCCATTAATCCGTAGTGACGTCATCCCCTCTGCCCTTGTCCTTGTAGCCACAGGGAATCTCCGTGAAGCACAGAGCTGGAATGTTGGGGGCATCAACTTTGACTTTTTTTTTTTTTTTTTTTGCTAGACTTGGTGTAAATGTGGGTTTTACATTCAACTTCAACTGTCTGCACGAATGCAGTTTCATGTTCTCCTGCAAACAGTGGAATAAAAAATCATGCACACACCCTCTTTCTGTGTGTAAGACAAGTGTAATTCAATATTGCTTGCACAGACGGCAGATGCTAGTAAATATAAGATTATTTGTGATCTGGGACACGTTTGGCTCAGGATTTGGTTTCTGTCTGCTGTCTTTGGGTAGACATGCTACAAATCTGCAACCTAGGAGAGAGGATGAAAGAAACGAGGGGAGGGGGGGGTATTTTAATTTGTATCCAAATTACATTTCCATTAAATCATTGAAAATGCTGATCAAGTGTCAGTCTTGGCTAAATGTTGTGCTGTTGTTGCTAAATACAACATTTTACAAGCAGGCATCCCATTAGCCTTGTGAAAATGTGCCAAGATTGCTATCCTGCTTCTGTGATAGGCTGGTGAAAGGAAGATGAGACCAACCAGGGACAGGAAGCTGTCATACAGCTTTAAGGGGCCTGTGATGTATTGGCGCATAGTTGTCATGGTTACAAACAAATGAGCAGTAACATTGGTAGCGTGGTTGTTAGATTTTAGCCCACACATCCAACATAATGGGTTTTATCTGAGATGCATAGCTGCAGCCAGTCTCGGTCACAGGGAAAACACGGCTGAAGTCATATGACTGACTAGAGCTGTCAGTTAAAGTCTTATTATTGTCTGGGGGGGTGACAAAGTCTAAAACGGTCATCAAATAAAACCCACAGGGTAGTAATTTTGTCACATCTGTAAAGGCAAATAGTGATTAGCTATGTTGCTTCTATTAAAATTCCCACATTGCTCTTAACTGCACACCAAAGTTGCTTTTGGGTTTTATAAGTTACCTTTTTGCCATTACTCCAAATTTAATCTTGAATCAGACATTTTCAATTATGGAAACCAGTTTATTCTTTCCACTAATCCTATAAATCAGCAGATTCATCAATAATGAAACTGTTGCTTACAGCCCATTAGTAGTTGGGGTTAGACATAGCAGTGACCACATGTTTCTTTTGTTTTTTGTTAATTTGTTCTTATTCAGATGGATGGGTTACAGATGCCCCAACGAGTGATTAAGCTCTGCAGTCTTCATCAAAACAGAAATCAAATGTTCATTAAAAAGCCAACTGTTGCTTCTGCTTTTTAGTTAGTCTATGATCCGTTCACGAACGAGGTCAGTACCTAAGCTAATGACTAGTGGCTGAGCCCTCTGAAGGTTGGCAGCCACATCAGCTTCACTCTGGTGACCATGTAGGCCCTGGTTGCCTGCTAAAATGGCAAACATGCACCTGATATGTTGTATTGATTTGGCCCAAATAGGCAGACAGCCCGTTACACCACCACCAACTGATTCAGTGAAGTTGTTGTGATAGAACAGTGTATGGCTGGACATCCAAAAACATGTAAAATTCAATGAAAGAATGGCGTTAAGGCCAAGTATAGGTCACTTTATCTTGGGTAAATGTGTGTCTTTGTAAGGCAAGGCAGGTGTGAGTCATACTTTATTTTGACTGCATTTCAGTGGGTAGAGATTGTTGTGTAAATGTTGTGGCTTCCAGCTAATGTTGGTTTAGGTCTGTCACCATGTAAATCTCATTGTTCAAGGATAACCTTGAGTGAACACGACAAGCTTCAATCTGAGAAACTCCCCTCAAACAGAATGAAGACCTTGTGGAAATAAACCATATACATGCAATGTCTCGAGCTAGGTTGATGTGTTCTCAGTAACTTTGGGAACAAATAGAAGATAGTCGAGTGGAATATTTTCATGAGTTTGATTTTTGTGATTATACACGGGTGAAATTTATGGAAAACGTAAAAAGTTCACACTACAGTGATATTATATCATGAAAGCAGGGCATTTAAGTAGAAGCATGCAATGGTGATTTCCTCATCTCAATTTATTGAAACAAAAGCCAACAACAGTGGTGAGTATACCACGACAAAAAATGTCAATGTCTCAATAACGTGTCA
>JAUMHL010000029.1:5175818-5203464 GCA_032362345.1 Sandelia bainsii | reverse complement strand
AGACTGAGGTCTTATAAACAAATCTATAGCTGTTGGACAAGTGTGTCTGTCCATGCCAGTTGCAGGGAGGATCTGATAAATTTTTTCTCTAATTAGTTATAACTTTATTTGTAAAGAAATTCATAAAGTCATCGCTGCTGAGAGATAAGGGAATTGTAGGTTCAACGTTTAAAGCACAAACATTTGACATTATATAAAGATATGCTGACTTTTAAGGTCACCATTCTCGTAAATTGTGGGTCCAAAAATATATTAATCTACGAACAAGAACCCCTACAGCCATGACCAAAAGTTTTGAGAGTGACACAAATATTAATTTTGAAAAAGTTTGCTGCCTCCGTTTTCATGAGGGCAATTTGCATATACTCCAGAATGTTATAAAGAGTGATCAGATGAATTGCAATTATTTTCAAAGTCTCTCTTTGGCATGAAAATGAACTCAGTCCCAAAAAAAACATTTCCACTGTTTCAGCCCTGCCACAAAAGAACCTCCTGACATAATTTCACTGATTCTCTCATTAACACAGGTGAGGAGGACTAAGCTGAAGATCACTCTGTCATGCTGATTGTGTTAGAATAGCAGACTTGATGCTTGAAAACAAGGGTGGTGCTTGAAATTATTGTTCTTCCTCTGTTAACCATGGTTACCTTCAATGAAACACGTGCATTCATCGTTGTTTTGCACAAATAGGGCTTCACAGGCAAGGATATTGCTGCTAGTAAGACTGCATCAAGAACTTCAAGGAGAGAGGTTCAATAGTTGTGAAGAAGGCTTCAGGGCGCCCAAGAAAGTCCAGCAAACACCAGAACAGTCTCCTAAAGCTAATTCAGCTGCAGGATCGGGACACCAGTGTAGATCTTGCTCAGGAATGGCATTTTCATATCTGCACGCACAGTGAGGCAAAGACTTTAGGACAATGCCGTGGTGTCATGAAGGGCAGTGAAGGGGCCACCTCTCTCCAAGAAAAACATCAGGGACAGACTGATATTCTGCTTAATGTACAGGGACTGAACTGCTGAGAATTGGGGGTTTTCTCTGATGACTCCCCTTTCCGATTGTTTGGGGCATCTGGAAAAAAGATTGTCCAGGTGAAGAAAAAGTGGAAACTACCATCACTCCTGTGTCATGCCAACAGAAAAGTATCCTGAGACGATTCATGTGTTGGGTTTCTTCTCAGCCGAGGGAGTGTGCTCACTCACAATTTTGCCTAACAACACAGCCATGAATAAATATTGGTAACAAAACATCCTACAAAAGCAACTTCTCCCAACCATCCAAGAACAGTTTGGTGAAGAACAAGGCTTTTTCCAGCATGATGGAATGTGCTATAAGGCAAAAGTGATAACTAAGAGGTTCAGGGAACAAAACATCACAATTCTGGGTCCATTGCCAGGGAACTTTATAAATGCAATACTGGTGTCATTCTCAAAACTTTTGGCCACAGGTGTACATCCCTCCAACTGTTGGCAAATTTACATTGACCACAGTAAATACTGTCACAGTGCCAAACCCTAGTGTATGTTAAACAAGTTCCACTGATAAAAATAAAACGGAAATAAGCTGTTCAGTACTAACTACTCAAGAAATCATAACAATATTTTCACATATGGTTTGAACTGAAAACCTATAAAGAATCACAGATTGAGCCTTTAATTGGCAATTACATGCTGATGTTTTAACTACTCATTTTTTCTGAGGTAACATAACAGTCTGGTGAAAATGGCCAAGTTGCTATTACCAAATCCTGATAATACAGCATGTTCCACTCCTGTCTGCTATTGTTTGTTTGTGATTAATTTATGTCGGCTTTGTTTTGGTCTGCCAGCTGTCCATCCATCTGTCAGGGCCATGAAATAAGCACAAGTCTGTGCAGCATTGCCTCCTGTACCCTCCCATATTCAGCCATCAGAGCCCCAGTCTCAAAGTTGAGGAAACACCTGGTCCTCTCCATCACCTCCATCATCTGCTTTGTGTTTACCTCTCAGTCACTCAGATTCCATCTCACTTGTACACTTTTGTGGAAATCAGTTGCAAGGACCAGCTAAACATATTTACAAAAACAGGGGTATTAGTCCTAGTATTAAAATAAATAAAGATGATAGATGACAAACAGTTTATGCAGATTACCTTAGTCCATACCCAATAAATGACTAGTTATGGATATAGAATAGAATGATGCCCAAAATTATGAAAATAATAACAAATCAAACCAGAAATATTTCTCTTCTCAGTCTTCCCAGTCTTCAAGGACCCCTGTCCTGCTTGTTTTCGAACTATCCCTGGATCAGGCGTGTTCAGTCAATCAGAAACTGGAAGATACCATCTCAGGTGAGAGCAGAGTTGGGGAATACAAAGTGAACTGGTATCTTTCACACACCTGATCCAGCTAATCAGCTGTAGGTAGGACAGGGATAGGATAAGAATCCAGGAAGGGCAGGGATCCTTGAATTCGATTACAGGTGAAATGTTATTCATTTCATTTCATTCACTCTGTTGCTTTGTATCATTTCACTGCATAGAAACGTCTTCGGTGATTTGTTGTGGTGGTTCTCTTTTGAACTGAAAACATCCCAATCTTAATTCAAGTTATTCTGAAGAACTTTTTCTAGACAGAGCAGGAAAGACACTGCACTGAATACACCCTAAAGCTGATTCACGCAGAATGTTCTTATGTGTTTTTCTGTCTCACTTTATGTTTCAGTATTGTGGGTCACACTGAACCATACACAAAACTGTGCTGTAAGGGTTTCTGCATAGACATCCTGAAGAAGCTATCCCGCACCATAAAGTTCTCCTACGACCTTTACCTGGTCACCAACGGCAAGCATGGCAAGTTGGTGCGGGGCATATGGAATGGGATGATTGGAGAGGTAAGAACAGCTAGTTTTACATGGCAACCGATATTTCTCTCAATATAGTTGAAAACATGGGGGGTTAAATGGGGTACTCTGTTATTTAGTAAGGAGCTCACTGATCAACTATGGTTTATTCAAAAAAAGGGAAAAAGATGGCATTGTGTTTTCTCTCCTCCCTTAACTATAATGACATATATACAAAAGCACAAATTGCCAAAATTTGATCTGAACAAAGAGCAGAAAGTGAATCTTTTTTGAATCAGAAAAGTGGCCACTGAGTGTATATGCATCAAGCCATATTATAGTACCTTCACTACATAACTATCTAGTGACGACATGACTTTTACTCTCACTAGGCATCCACTAATTTGATGCTGGCACTGCTGCCAGTCATACTGTAAGAACAACAGAAATCAGAATGAAAACCTCAGACAAGACAATTTTTTGTTTTGGTGTACATCAGTCCGTGAGGGAAGGACTGTAGTTTTCATTGTGAATAATCTACACTGTCAAATTGTTCTGGCCAGCCCTCCTCATAAGAAGTTGGAGGATACAACATTAGTTGGCCTTTCTTCCCTTTTTTCAAAAACAGGAAGGCCATTGTGTTCAATGAGGCATCAAACTCTATAGGAAAGCTAATGGCTTGCATGAGGCGGAGTGTCTGGACTGTAAATCTACCAGCTCTCCATCAGCATGATAAACAGCAGTGTGGTATGACAGAAGGGACTGAAAAAGCACTCTCAAGGCCATTTGAACTGCACTGCCCGGACACTGGGAGGCTGGCAAAAACAGAATCACTTCCTCTTCTTCCGGGCCAACAGTGACCTTTAGTCTGCAGACTAAAGAATGCAAATGCAGAATGCAAAACTTATTCATATAAAGACTTCCTGCTTTTAGTGTTTTGTCAGGACACATACGTACACACTTACATACCATATATGCAATAATGGTTTATGCTGCAATACCTAATAATTGACAAAATATTGATTTGATAAACAATCACCTTTTACAAAACAGTGGTGAAAAAAGACAACATTGGGATAGGCTCTGCACATGTGTTAATCTAACCTGCTGGGTGGGCTGGAGGAACCAGACAGTATATCACCCTCAGGGACAAAGGTCAAGCGTGCTAACTTCACTGATACATGAGATTTATCTGTGGACATCTAGTATTATGTAGGAAGCTGCTAGTCAAGGTCCAATTTCTGTTCTCTCCCAAAGAATACCTCTATTGACTTTGCTCTCACCACAGGTGTTCTACAAACGGGCAGACATGGCCATTGGCTCGCTGACCATAAACGAAGAGCGCTCCGAGATTATTGACTTCTCAGTGCCGTTTGTGGAAACAGGGATCAGTGTGATGGTGGCCAGAAGTAACGGAACAGTTTCACCATCTGCCTTTTTAGGTGAGAAACTGGACATGACTCTGATGTTTTTTGCAGTTATTTACATCTTTTACATCCTCTACCACATTTGCAAAAAAGTTTAGGCTTTTATTTATTTGACAACAATACAATGAAAATTTGGTGTTTTAATGAGTTTGATGCCTGCAACACACCAGAGCACGTCGGCGAAGTGGAGCATGAGCAAGACTTTTTTGCTCCGGTACCGCTCACACCATGACTCTGAAGCATGCCAGAATGCACTTGTCAGTCAAAAATCAAAAATCAAAAATTGTTCTTTACTTCTTTGGAATGTAAGGCTAAAGTTTAACCTAAAAGTGAAATATATGCATTTTTGAGTGGAGCAGGATGTAATATGTGTAGATGATATGTGAGAGATAGTGAGCAGAGCAGCCTGGTGAGGCTTTCAGCAGGAGAGTGATGCGGACGAACAGCTCCGAAAGCAAGGAGCAGAAATTCTAACAGGTTAATTTTGCTCGTGTTCTGAAAGACACTAAATAAAAAGTTGGGACAGAGGCATGTTTATCACTGCGTTACATCACCTTTCCTTTCAATTACACTTTTTAATCACGGAGGAACTAAGATATCAGTTTAGCGATTCATGATTCATGATGCACCATACATTTTCAATAGAAGACAAATCTGGACTACAGGTAGGCCAGTCAAGCACACGTACTTTGTGTCTTTGAAGCCACAGTGTTGTATCATGTGCAGAATGAGTCCAGGCATTACCCTGATGAAATATCCTCTGACTTCCCAGGAAAAGACATTGCCTTGACTGCAGCACATCTCTATTAAATCCCAATATATGGCTCTGTATTGATGGCACCTTCACACATATGCAAGTCACTCATGCAGTAGGCACTGATGCACCCCCATATGGTTACACGATACCTTTGCACCTTTCACTTATTAAAGTCTGAATGGTCTTTCTGTCTTTAGAACAAAGAACTGGTCTGACCACAGAACACATTCTTCTCTCTACTGTCTTTCAGTCCATCTGACATGAGCTTTTGCCTAGAGACCTCGTGATGTTCCTGCACAGAACTGATGTATGACGTCCCTCTTGCGTAACAGTTTCAGATTACATTTCTGAATGCAGCAGTGGATTGTGTGAAGTGACAGTGTTCCAAAGTTCTCTTGTGCCCATGTGGCTATATTTGTCACAGTAATCGTTTCAATACCCGGAAATATATTTGTTGTTGTAAGAAGACCTATCACTTTGTGCACATTTGTATTTAATGTTACACTTTTAAGGGTGTAACATTCTTGCATTCTCAGTAACATTCAGTGTTACTTGAATATTTTATGAACTTTTCAGTCTTATTTTATGTCTGTCTTTAGTGTGTTGCAGGTATCACCCTCTAAATTTGCCTATATCAAGAAAATACAAGTTGCTCAGTAAAAACCTTGAAGATCTTTTCTTTTCTTTCGTCAGATAAATAAAAGCTCAAGCAAATTAACAAATCACAGACATTTTAGGAAACTTTTCTAGAAATGTGGTTTGTATTTAAGGGTAACTTGATTTGTGTATTTTGTATAATGTTTGTTATTTTAAATGGCAAAACAGATTTTTTTAATATATTTTTATTTTATATACATTTTTTTACTTTAATTGTTAAATGTGCTGTATTATTTTGTGCATGCGTGTATGATTTTAATACAACATCACTAATCATTCTTACAGTTTCTATCAAAATAAATGTGTTAATTGTTTTTAATTAAATATTACTATATTTTTTAATTTTAATGGTATGTCTTGTATTTTATTTTATTCTGGCTTATTTGTGGTTTTTGCATTGATATCTTGTGTTTCTGATAAATAACACGAAATAAAAATCCTTTTAGGAAATAAATCCATAATACTAGTATTATCATTTACTTTTTACTGCCAACAAATTAAGTCTGAATCGTGACTGTCTTACCTCTTCAATTCCCTTCCTTCCTTCCTTCTATATTTCACCTGCCTGACTGCGCTCTTTGTCCCTGCAGAACCGTACAGTCCGGCAGTCTGGGTAATGATGTTTGTCATGTGTCTGACTGTTGTGGCCATCACAGTGTTTGTCTTTGAATACTGCAGTCCAGTTGGTTACAACCGCAGCCTGGTTACTGCCAAAGGTGAGTCTTGCCTCCTTCCTCCCCAGTTGATCTGATCATCCCCTTTTCAAAACTACAACACCAAAGAAGGGTGTTTTATGGAAAAATTAATTTCCAACAGAAATGTTTGGTTTAACTTAAACATGCACACACAGAGGATTCATATACATCATATACATATCTGGTAGTAATTACGATCAATGAGGATTTATGTTTACTTATGGGTTTATCCTAAAGTATAGTAAGGTCTAAATTTATGTCTACCCTCTCTCTTATCCTAATCTTACATAATTACTATGTACATTTTAGAGAATAGCACTCTAAGAAGTGCTGCTGCTGGAGAAGACAAAGGATGAGATAATGTATGTTTTCATTCATATTCATAACCTGTGCATGGAAGTTTGGGGATACCACAATTAAACAAAAATTATTTCACAACATTATTATATCAGTGTTATACACAGAATTTGATTATACTTGTGGTGGTAATGGGCGATCGCGCTGGGGTAGGAAGCGTGACAACCTGTTGTACTACAGTACTACTACAGTGAATTTGACACTAGTGCCAAAAAAGTCTTTGTGGACAGGTTGCCCCTTTGAGGGCAAGGGTTAAGGGTATCGGTGTCTTGTCCACGGGACATTGCGACATGTAGCCTGCTGGGACTGGGAATAAAACCGCCTACCCTCGGGTCTGATATCTAAATAAGTCCTTTTGGCTGCTCCCTGTTCGGGGTTGCCATAGCGGTTCACTCCACATGTTGATTTAGCAAGGATTTTAAGCTGGATGCTGTTTCTGATGAAACCTTCCCCACTGAGCTCCAAACCGGCACTAGAGAAGGGCTGGGACTTGACAATTACCAACTGCTCTAACCACTGCACCACCTTCCCAGCTAGAGTAACTCAAGTAACTCAATTACTAGAATCCGCAGTGCAAATTCTTTGCCTCAAACCTTTGTTTAATACACATATTTATATACAGTCCACTATATTTCACATGGATGATTGTTACTCTTGTACAGCGCACTACACTATGATGTGGACTGCAAAATGGAGAAATAAACATAAAATGACAAGGGCAGGACAGAATAGAAAAGAAACCTATAAAAATTGTCCAAAGTCTGGGATCACGTCAAGCAAGAAAAATAAAAACTCTGTTACAACAAACCAACCTAACACAATAGTACAACATCTAAGCTTCAGCATCTCAGCAGAAATGGTCCACATCACAAGGTAATTAACATTACCATTTAAAGTAAAGGAAGTGTATTCTCATTAATAACTTTCATTCATGAAATCCCTAAACATCAACAAAGAGAGGTGACAAGTCTTAAGGCCTTTGAGGGTCTTTAGAGAACATGTGAAATCCAAGCCTATTTATAGCAGGCATATACTGGATCAATGCCTGGAAAATTGAGATACTGCAGCTTCATCTTGGAGCTTTGCAGCCTATAAATATCTTAGATGGATGAAGAAAGGCCAAAAGCGTTACACATATGGATTGGCTTCTCATTTTTGTCAGATACCTGTTTTCATTTATTTTACAGTGTATGTTATATGTGATGCCAAAATTTATAGCAATGTCAAAATGCTTTCATTGCATAACAAGGACATCAAATCAACTATGTACTTTCTAGTTTACCAGACAGGAGAGCTGCTTCACCTGCTGATAAATCAATCTGCTAATGTTTGACAATTATAATATATCAATGTTATCATTATGAATGATTAAAATCTGCACTAAAATACTACACCAATAAAAGAGGTCTGGATCTAAATGTGTACCATACATATACCCTACAGGGCTAGGGCTAGACATCTGTGCTAATGTCCTGTTTCAATTTCAATTCACAATTATTTATGGTGCATACCGTAAATTATTCTGAGAAATTATCCTGGGAACTCCTAGAAGTTATCAATTCAACACTGTTTCTTGAACTAAAGCTACATAAAGTGCACATTATCAACTGTAGACTCATTGCTACATATGAATATTTTTACTCATACATTGTGTCTACATTTGTGTCTACATTTTGACATCATCACTACTTTTTAAAAATAAATGCTATCTCTTACAACTACACATAGACTGTGAGTAGCAGATGGTTCAAGTAAGTATGGATCGAACAATAAATTTGAGCACAGACGGGACAGCCTGACAGTCTGATCGCTTATTCATCTGCACTATTTGTTGAAAAAACATCAAATGGATATCTACACACATTGCTTTACTTAATTTACACTATAAAACATCAGATCTAAAAGGAGGACAAATGAGCAGAATATGTTTCTTGACAAGGGTTTTGTGCTTGTGTGATTAAAGATAACTATAAAGTTATGCTGCCAAAAATTGAATGCTAAAGCATACAAAGCCTGTTTTTCACGCAAGCACACTTAAGCAAAGCAAGTAGTTTTAATCATCTAAACTTTTCCACATAGTTCAACCCTGTCTCCTAAAAATGACATTGCTATACAACAAAATTGCAGTCACAAATGCATTTCCGTGGGGAACCTAATTGCAACCACAACGTAATTGCAACCGCATTACGTTTTCTGTTAATATGATGATCATATGATAACAATTAACGTAAATGACAAGTCGCAAATATGTTACCTAACATATGAATGAAATGTCCACAGGCAACAAGATTTTTGTCTGCCAAAATATAAAAAAAAGTGTAGTTGTATACAAAAGTAATTTTTGGGAGACAAGGCTGCATAGTTGGCAGATTAAACAATTCTCAAGTTTTTTTCCATTCTAAAAGGCAATAAACAACTTATTTTGGCATAACAACTGTACAGAGATACGTGTGTTTCTTCAACCAGGTATAGACTAATTAATTTCCACTCTTGACATTCTCCCAAGACCCTGGAGGTCCCACATTCACCATCGGGAAATCAGTGTGGCTGCTGTGGGGGATCGTCTTCAACAACTCAGTCCCTGTCGAGAATCCCAAGGGCACAACCAGTAAGATCATGGTCCTGGTCTGGGCCTTCTTTGCTGTCATCTTCCTGGCTTCCTACACAGCCAACCTGGCAGCATTTATGATCCAGGAGCAATACATCGACACAGTCTCTGGACTGAGTGACAAAAAGGTAAAGAGCTTTTGTCAGTGTCATTGACAGTCATTTGTTTGTTATCAGGTGTATTGTTGTGTTTGATGTACAGCTTAGGAAAAACACAAAGTGGTCTATTTTGGGTGTGTAAACAGTGTGTGGTGCCACCATGAATGGCAAATACCCCAAAGAGACAATGTCATATGAGTGACTTCTCACTTTCCCACAAAATACAAAAGGGTTCATAGCATAAGCAGTGAAATTCAATTATATCTTTAAACTGCTTAGTTGGGGATGTCAGTAAAAACATGTCTTGTGATACACAAATGGATTCTGAGAGCAGACAGTGATATAATTTCTGGTATTATCTTACGCATATTTGATTTGCTGGAGAATGTGTTTTATAGGAGTATTGACAAGGAAATCCATATAAAACCATCAGCACAAGAAATTACTTGTAAACTCTGTTTGCAGGAAACTAAAGGGATTAAAGAGGCATTTGAGGAAAAGTCCAAGCTGTTCACTGCTCATTACAATTCTGGCAAAGTCATTTACAATTCTTGTCTCATTATACATTAACTATCCTATGCAGAGAATGAAACAGAGCTATTTTGACAGCAAGGCCATAGATTATTGAACAGCATTCTGTATGGCAGCATGGTGGGATAGAGAGTAGGACTGCTGTTTGTCCAGCTGTGCTGAAACCCACAGGTTAAGTGAATGTAAATGAGGTACAAGATAAAGCCACATATAGTGACCTATCAGAGGAGAGAGTGATGAAGGTGAGCAGAGCTGCCATAAGGACACTCTGTTGTGTTAAGGCAGAAGATTGCCTCATTTCTACCAAATAGGCACTTCAATTATAGAGAAAATCTTCATGATGGGGACATACCAAAATCCAGCCTTCTTCAATGCATCAACCACCAGCAAGGGATTGCTCTACCAAAAATAAACAACTTTAGCCATTTGGTCAAGCTTTTTAAACAACTAATGTTGTTTTCAGTGCAGTTATTGGCCTTGTACAGTATATCAGTTTCTCTATTTTATTATAACTTTTATAATTATGTATGTACATGAACCTAGCATTTCAGATCATTGTAGCAGCATTACACCTCTTTATCCCCTTATGTATCCTGTAGACATTGTAAATGCCCTAAGGGACAAACTTGTGATTTAGGACAATGTATATGAACTTGATCTCAGGATTGGATGTCAGAATGCAGAAGAGGTCTGGTTTATTTTCAGATTGTCCTCAGATAACATTATCCCTTTTTCCACAATTTAAATTCTTCAACACAGTCAGTGAAGCCACAATCCAAAGCGCATTGGTCTAGCAGTGAAGGTGTACTTTATATGTTGCTGGAGTTATGACATCCTCAGATTGTTTTTCCTTTTACACCTTTTTCCTTTTACCGCACATTGGCGGTAGGTGAAGTTGTACCAGCAGTTCCTACTCACCTTTTGTCAGACACAAACTCTAGCACAAGCTGTCCTTTTACTAATGTGCTGTGAACATATTTGTATAAGGTTAATGGAAAAGTGCAATTCTGCCAACTGTATTTCCACCCTGTCCCACTTCCTGTCCTCACAGCTAATTAAATGCATGCAGTACTGCCAAAAGCAAAAGAATAAAATGAGAGGTTCATTTCTTACTGCAGACAAGAAACAGATGAAGGAATTCAGAACCCTCTGGACACAGTGTCCTGGAGTTTCTGATTGCTCGTTCTTTCAATTGTAGAGTCACATGTAAATTATCAGAGCAAGAGGCCAGGAGGATCGCTGGCACAAAGAACTTTAAAGCAGAAAATCACAAAAATGCCATAGTGGTTAATGTCGTTGTGCTTAGCATCTCAGAGATTTTTATCTGGGACTTGGGCTCTAAATGACAATTAGGGTGATGGCAAAACTGAATTTGATTATATGCTTATACTGTATCCTAAAGGTCCCTACAATGATAACTACCTAATGTAGGTCAAATGTTTTTATACAATAAAAATATTTAATTTTAGTAACTTACACACAATCAGTGGCACAGATCATTTTTGTCTGTATTAATCCCTATTCCGCCTCTCTTGACAGTTTCAAAAACCACAGGAGCAGTACCCTCCGTTCCGCTTTGGTACAGTCCCAAATGGCAGCACAGAGCGCAACATAAGGAGTAACTACCCTGAGATGCACTCGCACATGGTCAAATACAACCAGAAGGGAGTAGAGGATGCCCTTAACAGCCTCAAAACAGGGTAGGTGTCTGCCAAGGATCGTAAAAATATATATACAGCAGAACTGCGAGCCAATGTGGAGCCAAACAATTATATAATGACCATTTGAGTAAAAATCCTTTTATTTACATTGCTAGGAAACTGGATGCCTTTATCTATGATGCTGCTGTGCTAAATTACATGGCTGGCAAAGATGAGGGCTGTAAGCTGGTGACTATTGGCAGTGGGAAAGTGTTTGCTACCACTGGTTATGGTATCGCCCTGCAGAAGGATTCACGCTGGAAACGACCCATTGACCTGGCCCTGCTCCAGTTCCTAGCTGATGGTAAATGCTTCATATATACAGTAGATGCGGAATTTCACAGAATATTGCCATAAATGATATAAATTATATAATAACTCTGTTTGCACTTTCTTTCCATCAACATGGATGAGAAGAGAAAATACAAATAAACCTAAGGTAGTGCCCATAATATAGTGTAATGATACAATAAAAGCTGCCATACTCATACTCAAATAGATGCAAATACATGTCAATAAAATCAAATTTTGTTGACCAAGTGATTTAAAATGTGTCACTTATTCTGCAAACCTAGGGTCTTCAGGCAAGTCTCAAGCCTGGTCCCCTTTGCCAGTAGTATACAATAGACTGTAAGAAGGATAATAAAAACCATTGCATAATATGTCAAACTGAGAGGCCATAAACAAAGTGCTGCGATATTATTACTTTTCACACAGAATATCAGGAGCAGAGTTGGTTTACTTTTGCTTTATGCTTGCTAGACATCAGCTGAAATACACACATAAAACTAAAATAAAGGAAAATATAAGGGACATATTTACCACTCATACCACTCACTATTACCTGGTATATCCAGTGATAGTAACTTAGCAAGTTAGCAGGTTTTCCTGTGTAAAAATGCCATGTTTTTAATAGAAAAGTTAAATTACTGACATGACATATCTAGGTTTGAGAGGTTCCATGATAAGTACTTCCAACAAAGGGCTGTAGATTAATCAAACAATCTATTTTCCAATTAAATCTATCTTGTTTGGTCATATATTCAAGGTGCAGCCTTTCAGACTCTGACTGTTTCTGAAATGCAAATGGTCTACACTTTGTATTGTCCCCGAATGCACCAAACATGCAGTGATCAGAGGCTGCTAATGTTAACATGGCTAGTAGTGCATGTAATCAGAAATGCACTCGTATTTCTTATCTGCAAAAGGCTCCTTACACAACATACAGCGCAACGTTAATGGGAATCAACCTTGTTTAGTTCTATAGGCCTAAAGTATATGCGCATAAACAAGCTTATGACAACTTGCAAATGCACTAGAAAATCGTTAGGATCTGCACTAGGGAACTAAGAAGGCAACGACTACTTTCAGGCACTGATACCAGCAATTACACAAAATTAATTTTGAGGGCAGGAAGCCCCAGGATGTTTTGTTGGGAGATGTACTTGAATAGCAGTTGTGCTTCTAACAAAAACAAAAAAAAATACAGTAAATCATCTCAATGGATTTTGGATTTGCTAAATCACAAACAGAGTAGCCATACAACCTTATATGGTTGTACCTGATGTGCTGGTCATGATAGATTTTCAATATGTATTTCATAAGAAGTCTGATAATGTTTCATAACTCACTCCCCAAATAATACTATTGTTGTGAGAACAGGGCTCACCTCTGTATCGTCTTCCTCACTTGCAGGTGATACACAGAAACTGCAGACCGTTTGGCTCACAGGCATTTGCCGTAATGAGAAGAAAGAGGTGATGAGCAGTAAGCTGGATATTGACAATATGGCAGGAGTATTCTATATGCTGCTTGTGGCCATGGGCCTGAGCCTGCTGGTTTTCGCTTGGGAACATCTGCTCTACTGGAAACTGCGGCATTCAGTCCACAAATCTGAGCACCTGGACTTCCTCCTTGCTATCAGTAGAGTAAGTCCTTCTCACATATGAAAAACAGTAGAAGCACAAGGTGGTTTATGATACTACAATACATATTTTATTTTACTGAATGGTTATTTGGCCTCACAAACAACAACTGTACCTGTCGAAATGTATAATATTTTCCGTACACTGTAGAATTATTTATTTTTTATTATTTATAGCACACACTAAGTGTTGTGTAAGCTCTATATTTATAAGTTAAGTACTTACATGGAAAAACTTTTTGTGACAAAAGTTGCAGAGAAGATAATAGTTTCATTGCCTTGTTCCATAAAAAAAGTGAAGCTAAAGTCTGCTCCTTGCTTGTGAGGTATCCTCCAAAACTTTAAAATATCAGCAATGCAGTAGGTCAGTTTAGTACACAACCAGAATAGTTCATGGGCAGTAACAATAAAAAGTGATAATAAAATAAAATGGGTTTAAAGCAATAAAAGGACTTCACAGATACTTGCTGAAATATTATGATGGCCGTGTTCTTCGAGAAACTAAATTTAAATTGTCCCATTAAAAACCTTCATCTGTGTGTGGTGCGAGGTGAGATTAACAAATTATACACAATTTGAAAGTACAATACAGTTGGTGTGATAAAAATTCAGAGGCTAACATGATGAGACCATGATGTGCAACTCATTCTTACGCAATTCATTTATATGTCTGAGTTGCAAGCTCATTTTACAACTGATCACAAAACTCAGAAACAACACAGAATTTATATATGCACTAACTGTGACTAGCAAAACATGACCAAAAACCTTCATTAGATTGTTGGTCTGGTATCTGGCGAGGTATAAATGTTGTAATTTCACTGTTCCATCTCCTTGCAGGGTATCTACAGCTGCTTCAACGGAGTAGAGCAAACTGACAACAATGGGAGCATGCAGAGTCCTGATATCACTACCAACTACACACAAGCCAATATGCTAAAGATGCTAAAGACAGCCAAGGACATGGTGTCCTCTGCCAGAGTAGAGAACTCTCTAGACAATGCTACCAAAACAATAGAGAGCTGGAGCAGGAGAGGAGCCGACAATGTGCGCGCTGGCTTTCCCCCCAGAGTGACCACAGACATGACCCATGGCCATCTGCCCTATATCTCCAGCATCACAGACAACCATTCACCATACCCTCAAGGGGCCCTTACACCTACATTCCCAGTTCACTATGGGGACACCACCACCCAGCCCCTCCTGGACAAGCCCCGTGTGGTAAACCGACCCACCCCACTCCGCTACACACTGCCAGCTCGAGGCAGTCAGCATGTCTTAGAGAGGACTCTACCCATCTCCAGCCTCAGTAGCCCTCACATTGCTATGAGGGACCCTACTTCCCCTGGTACGTCTAACCTCCACCACAGCAACAGGCTCTATGTGGAGAACCAGGCCCGGCACCCCATGTCCCCTTTTGTACCTTACAGGGAGTTCCAGGTTCCCGATATGTATCTGGAGCACAAAGGACCACTCAGGAGAAAGTTTAGCTACCCCCCTGACTGTGTGAGCCGGAGGAGGAAGTCTCATAGTTACGTGTTTGATGGAGATCCCAGAGTGAGAGGTGACTATGATGAACCTCGATCATGTCTTGCTGAACTGAGGGCAACTCACCTCCTGAACAACCAGGCACCTGTTGCTGCTGCCATGCCCTGCATCGCAGGGCACTATCCAGGTGGCAGCACGAGCTGTAACTCCTGTATGAAGTCCTACCTGGAGCCCGAAATGGATGACATACCACTACTGGGGAAAGACAAACTCAACCGCCGCGCCTCATTCCTCAAAGCCACATGGGGCAATGACAGAATCCATCAGGTAGACGAAACAAAACCCTCCACATCCACATCTTCCACTCGCGTTGATGTGCCCGACTTGTTTCCACGGGTGATAGTGGCTAACCCAAAGCCCCACAAGCTGTACGGGAGCCTGGGGCACAACCTGTCCTGCTACCCGTTGGCTGCTGAACCTGCCTATTTGGACCCAGCCCACATGGGCTCCTACCCGTACAAGCAAAAACTCAAGTACTCTGAGTCCACCCGGCTGCCCTCTTACAGGGAAGCTATTCTGCAGAATGCTGCTGCCCTTCGCCGCTCCTCTTCCACAGTGGTACATAGACACTACTCCACCTACCTGAACTCATACACAGACTTACCAGTGTATGTGAGGCCAGTGACCCATGGACCATCCCAGTTCTATGATGGTTCTAAGGACATGTGCCACTTGTTTCCCTGTACAAGCCGCTGTCCAGATAATGCAGGAATGCTGCCTCGTATGAGTGACAGGCCAGTGGTTTACCACAACAATATGTTTGGGTCCTACGATGGCACAGGGAAAAGGGAAGACCCAGGCACTGGAAGCAGAGAGCGGAGGCAGGTGTTGGTGGCGCGCAGAATCAACAGTCCCTATGTGCCAAAGCCCTGGGGCAGGGTATCCAGCTTGGAGTCTGAGGTCTGAGTCCCCATCCTTACTGGACCTCCAGTAGGCTCTTAAACTGAGCCCCTGTGAGGAGAGGCCTGCCTAGGGGTTCTCCTTCAGCCTCTGGTTAAAGCAAAAATTAAACTCTACACCAATAGTGTATTTGAGAGTGTTGACTCTCAATTATCAGTGCAATAATATCTTGGGCAGCAAAATGTAATGATAAGACTCGAGCAAATTACTGCTGGGACTTTGTAGGCCAAATTTAACATACTAAAAAAAGAAAAGGCAGTGTTGAAAAGTATTTAATACATAAGAATTTAACCTGTTGATTGTTATTTAAAGGATTTTTAAATGCTGTGTTGCTATATGAAAGAATTCTGGGAGACAATATACTGTAGCCTCTCAATCCAATTACAATTTGAGATATTCTTTTTTCTTTTTTTTTCTTCAAAATCATTTCAGAACCCACTGCTTCAACTGAGAGATTAATGATCATGATCATTTTTTGATCCAACCACTGACATGTCTTCCGTGAATTTTCTAGTCATTGTCCTGGGGTGCAAAGTTGCTCTGAGGCCTTCTGCTTCACTGGTCATTAATGTACTTTGACTAGGATTTTAAGAAAGGAAAACCATAAAATGTATCATATGTATTTCCATTGTTACACCATCCTTTAATAAAGAAAAAGGTCACATCAAGGGCCTTCTGGAATTATCTGTCATATCTGTATGTAAAACAAGCATTTGTGCAGGGATATAATGAATACGACTCTGCTTTTCACTGGTTCTCTACATACAATCAATAATTTCAGTCTGCCAACTGACACAGAGCTAATGTTTAGGTGAATACGTTGTATGTAAAAAGTTGATATTGAGAGACTAGGTTTAAACTATGAGCACTATGTGATCCAATAAAGAATCTCAAGCCACATTTAAGTGAAAAATCTATAGTAAACTGATACAACTAAATTAATCACTTCTACTAGACATGAAGCAGAAGTCTAGAACTTTTTAGTAATGCAGCAGATAATTAACAATTTATGGACATAAAGGAAAATAAAGCTATTCTTGTAATACATTAGCCTTGATAAGCACCAGATGACACTACACGGACACGACCTTCAGACTACAATGAGTTCAGCTGAGTGGAGCAGCAGTGTAAACCAAACAACAGAAGCTTGGCACTTTAGATGCAATTATGATATGATGAACAGTTTATTGAGCTGTCACAAAAACACCCTAATTTGAGTTTGAAAATTTTTCTCCTACTTACACTTAGAGTAAGAAACATGAATGTGACAACCTATCTAGCATGAGTTTCCAGCGAAGCTTATATTACAAAAAGAATTCTGTAAACAGCATGTCATGTCATGTTTCCATTCCTAAACTGATCATAACAAAGACATCAGCCAAAATACAATGACCTAGGGGTAAAGAAATAACAAAAATCAATCCAGCCCATAACATTCATAACAGTCAATCAATCCTATTTCATCACTGCACAAATGACAGGGTGAAAACAATACACTGGGTGTGCCAAACAGCAACCAAAAGAAAATGATTGTAGCCCAGCCCTAACAAGAAAATAAACACACAATTAATATCAAATAGCACAAATATTGCATATATATAAAATCCGCACAAAAGCTCCAAATCTAAACACCAACTCACAAACCAGAGGCACTTCTGCAGAGAACAACAAATCAATACAAAGTAACGTCAGTGGGGATATTTCTGAGCAAATTGTACCAAGAGTAACTGAATAGACCAAAGAGACAAGTCAAAATGTGTGTTATACACACACACAAAAAAACTATATGTATATGAGTTCTTTCGGGTGCTCCCTGTACAGGGTCGTCACAGTGGATCACTCTGCATGTTGATTTGGCAAGGATTTTACACCGGATGCCCTTCCTGAGGCAACCTTCCCCACTGGGCTTCGATCAGGCACTAGGGAAGGACCGGGACGCGAGAGCTGACAGTTGACAACTGCTCTAACCACTGCACCACCGTCCCACAAAAAAAAACTATACGTAACAGCTGTATATTTGCCCCCTACCACCGCTACTATTAACCCATCATAGTGTCAAGTGCATGTGTAATGAGTTTAAACTATTGTTACACTACTTCCTCTAAACACATTTGAACAGTAATTTCAGCTGTTGCCACTGTAAATGTCTTGTTATATTTTTTGCATGCTTTATTTTGATAGCTGTATCCAAACATGGTAATCCCATAATATTTAGATCACAAAATTTAAAAGTTGCTATTTTAGTGGAGGACTGACTGTAGAAAGAGCTACCGGATATTGTCAGACATACTACATTTATAAATATATATATATGCAGATGAGGGCAGAATTATTAGCCCCCCTATGAAAATGTTATATTTTTTAAAGTATTTCCCAAGTGCTGTTTCTTTGTCTCAAAGAAGACAATCACTAGAGTCCTGCACAAGAATGGACTGCGAGGTTGCAGACCAAGAAAAACTCCACTTCTGCGGAAGAGACACCTTCAAGCCAGACTGAAGTATGCTAAGGACAACCTGGAAAAAGATTATTCATACTGGAAGCGCGTCCTTTGGTCAGATGAGACGAAAGTAGAGCTTTTTGGCCATAGAGACACTGCTTATGTTTGGAGAAAGAAGGGAGAGGCATACAACCCAAAAAACACAGTCCCCACAGTGAAACACAGTGGTGGGAGCAATATGCTATGGGGATGCTTCAGTGCGTCTGGAACTGGGAATCTTGTCAAGGTGGAAGGAACCATGAAAAAAGAAGGATATGTGAAGATTTTGAAAGAAAACCTGAAGCAGTCAGCAGCAAAACTGGGTCTGAGTTGTCGTTTTGTCTTTCAACGAGACAACGACCCAAAACATACGTCACTCCTGGTTAAGAACTACCTCCAGAAGACCAAAGTGAATGTTATTGATTGGCCTGCACAAAGTCCTGACTTGAATCCCATTGAAAGTCTAGGGGGTGAACTGAAGATCAAGGTCCATGCCAGAAGACCATCAAATCTGGAGGAGCTTGATAGATTTGCCAAAGAAGAATGGGCTGGGATTGCTCAGGAGACATGTGTGAGACTTGTTAAAAAACTACAACAAACGACTGCAGGCTGTTATCCAGCAAAAAGGATATACAATTGACTATTAGCATCAGGGGGGCTGATAATTTTGACCCTGGTAGTTTTTAGTTTTTCTGAAATAATTTAGTTTCTGTATGCAAAGTCAAATAATGTAAGCATCCAAAATAAAACTAGTGTGAGAGTGTTTGGAAAAGCTGTGTTAAAAATTCCTTGCTCTGTTTAACAGCACTTGGGAAATACTTTAAAAAATATAACATTTTCATAGGGGGGGTATTAATTCTGCCCTCATCTGTATATATATAAAGTGTTTATATAAGGTGCACTAGTTAAAATTTTTTATAATAATAAAAAAAACACACATTTAACACCACACTGAATTCTGTAGTGACCACATATGAAAGTCGTTTCTAACATCTGTATACTTAGGTCACAGTTGGCCTAGTTTAGCATCAGGTGACTTTTTAAAGATACTGTACTATGTGGGCGCAGCTAAAATGTTCACCGTGTAAACGTGAACAGCTGCCAGCGACAGACTGAAATATGCTGTACCTTAGATCTCCCTGAGCCAACTTTGTGGTTACATGCTCCAGTTAATATATAACAAGTTAAGAAGTATTTTGACGCCAGCTACCTGCTGCTTAGTTGTAGCGTTTGCAAGGTCAATGATACTGCAGCGTGTGCAACAAAATGTGGTTTGTCTACAACAAATTACACAAGACGATTATGACGGAAACATTTGCTGTAATTAATGGGAGGTCGTTTTACCACTCAAGTAAAAAGAACTTACTTTTACCAGTGAAAACAGACTTAGTGAAGTATTTTTAGTGCAGTTTATTATACGCTAACCTACCTGGTTGACAGGACACAGCAGAGTTGTAGGCCTCAAGTCTGCAGAGGTCTCCAGGAGGTGTTCAAAAACCAGTCCCAGTGCCAAAGTTATACTAATATATAAAACAACAACATTAACAAATTAAAAGCTAAATGATTTCTTGTAAAATTTAGAAACAACCATTGAGTTAATTCAATAGAATTTAATAAGTAATGTGAAATCAAAATCAAACAAATAATTTCTATCAATCTATTTATTTATATATTTTTCTGTGCTCAGTGTAACCATACAGACAGCAGCACTGACCCCTGTAAAATCCAGGTTTCCCCTGTAAAATTGCATGTGACAAATGGCTGGTTTACCAGCTGAGCAAAAATGACCAACCGGCCACTTTCTCTACTCTGTTGTATTTGTGTACATTATTTGATCACATTTTTTTGGAAATATGACATGTCATCCATCTTGTGGCTTCGATCTCGAAGGAGGACCTGTCCTAAATCTAGTTTAGACCTCTCTTGTGTGTATATGTTTCTATTTTGAATGTTTGTTATAATGTGATCCTTCTTCATCACAGAGGTACTGTAAAGCCAAAGTTAACGTATTGAAAGATTTTTATAGTCTGACCAAAAGTCAAAACAAAAAATATGCTAAGTGTGTATCATAGAAAACTCGGAAACTAATAAATATTCACATTTAAGAAACTGGTACCAGTTGACATTTATACATAAATGCACATTTACACACAATGTGCCTCAAAATTGTTGCCATGTCAGCTTTAGAGTTATTGGTTGGTTTCTGGATGTCTAAAAGAAATAATTAAGCTGTCATTTATAATGGTCCTGAATAAGAGGTTTCTGCCCCGGATCAACTTCTTAGATTAAACAAATCAGTATCATTTATATTATACATACTGTACATGTACATATCAATGTGTTGGGAAAAAAATGCATTCAAATGCAGTGCTCATGGCTGCATCATTGGAAATGGGAATATTTTAAATGTTTTATAAACATTTTGACTGCACTGAATGTTACTGACTGGTCCCACTGGTCAGTACAAAGCTTCTAGATTTGCTGGCAAAAACACTTCAATCAAAACCTGTCCAAAAACGTATGTCTTTGCTCTGACAATGTTTCAATAAGTCAAACTTATAGTCTTAATCTTTGATATTACATCTATGCCTGATTCAACACTACTGCCATTTCAACACATTTTAAAGGACAGAGTTAACCATCCCTAAATACTCTGATTCACTCTCACGTCAATTGGGAAAGTCATCTAGCAAGACTACTGCTGCAATAATGTCATCACTAATCCATGTGAGGAACTGAGCTCAGTTTTCAGGTTGGCTCAGAGACAAACAGGGATATAATGGTGCAACGATGAGGCATTTCTGTATTCTGCACTTCTCTCTGAGACATGCAGAATTGATGGGAGGGCTGGCTGATTGCAGTGCAGATGATAAATGACCTCACACATGCAGATAAAATATCACCAGCAATTTGCTGTGTCCAAAATATCTATAGCTACGCACATGTTCTAGTGATCCTCGACTGCATGCTGGAGATATTAAGGACATTTAAAAACCATAATTGCATTTGAATCTCTTTGGACTCTTGACACCAAATTGGAAAATTAAAGTATTGAAGTTGATTCCACTTTTGCTACAGACACATACATCTCATGCTATGAGATCCATCGTGTCATAAATACTTTTATTTTGTAAACGTGCAGTACATGACTAATATACGTTCACTGAAGATGAGTATTCTTGGAACCTCAGATAAAGAAAATGGAAAATGATAGTTGTGCAAGCATTTCAGTGATTACAAAGATAGTTTGAGTCTGTTTGATTTACAACAATTCCAGACTTCATGACTAAACAGGCCGAAGATGTGTGCCATAACTCTGATTTAATTTTGACTCTGATACTGATACTACTTTCTTTCTGTATCTTTACTTTTAAAATTCAATAATGGGAAATGTGAGAAAAAAATGCTTCACAAAAACAGACAAGGAGCTCTGTGTAGAGTTTAACCCTGCCAATTGCTATGCAGGATGAATGCAAGGTTGACCAATTAGATAAAAAAACAATGACTGTGTTCAGCCTTGTGATTTATTTGTTATAGAAAGTTTAAAGCTGTGTGTGTTCCTCTCATCTCTGACATTAAAAAACACACAAAGGACGCACATTTATCAAGAGAAAGTTTTCATGTTCCCTCCTGGCTGGGATGCTGTACAAAGACAACCCTCATTATTGTTTGTTATTCTTGCACATTTTTGCTAAGAATTATGCTCGCAGTTTTCTGCTGTTCCTACGCTAACTTCAATAATATGCACCCTAATTGGATACTCATAAAGACTGCACAGTTACAGCAGATATGCATATAAGATATTTCCTACAGTATGTAACTATTCATTATTTTCAAAGTAAAAGCTGACTTGTGATATGATTTGATGTTTTTTCTGGGTTAAATGCTGTGTGCAGCTCCGCCTCCTCACGGTGCTTCTCACTGATATCCCTGACTCTCTAGTACTTTTCACTTAAACCCAATATCATAAAGAAACATGACTCCTACAGTAGTTTTAGAAAATGAAATGAATACCAAAAGCAATTAGTAAGTGTAAGAATAAACTCTCAGCTGAATAAATTCATTTCTGGAACCCTAAAGCAAATCTCCTCTAATAAACTTTTTTACTATGCTCACTGACCAAACCAATCTTCGTTCATTTCACAAAGTAATTAATGACTAATTCTGTGATCTTTGTGTCATGTAACATGACAAATTCATTCTCTCTCACTCTCACGCGCTCTTTGAAATGTATGAATTCACAGAAGGTGGGCATACAAAGATGAATGCAAGGCCATTCATTTTCCAATTTTACTGCCTAAATACTGGACAAGATTATATCTGGCATCCGGCAATAGTATCTGAATATGATTTCACTCTTGATTCCCTCAACATATTGAAAATATTAAAATTAGATAAAGCCAGAAGCACGTCTGAGCAGCTAATGTGCAGTTGTAGGGAGAGAAAAGATGACTACAAGCCTCAGGCATTCATTTTGGATGTTTGTTTTTTTTAAAGATAGCATGCCATTAAATAAGCAATTCATTTTCACAGCTGTCACTATGAAACAGGTTGAGTTATTGGCAGCTTTCACATTATCTGAGATGAACTACAAAGAAAACAATGTTGTCTGAATGACAAAAGCATACTGCACCACTCACCTGGACCTCAGAACAATGTCAAGTCCTTTTGTAAATGACATGCCTGTTTTTCAAATTGTTCACTGAGGGCTGGATTTTATCTATAGTTCACAGATACAAAGAAACACCTGATTGTCCTGTGAAAGAAAGCAGTTACTAGGCAAGAAATAAGGACTGTCTGTACTAAAAGCAAGATTATCAATACTAGCCATGTGTAAAATTAATAAAAAGACAGACAAAACAAAACACCAGGAGACAAGCTGGGTAAGAAAAAGTGATTAATATTTTGTATAAGCAGCCCCAAAGAAATAAAGCCATGCAGAGGAAGGCAATGGAAAGCTAGGTATCTACTTTAAATATCAGATATGCTTCTGGTGAAAAGTACAGTGTGTTTCATCAGTTCAACTCTGTTTCTACTTTACCCTTCAGGTCTTCTCACAGACCCCTCTGCTTAACCCACAGACAATGTGTTAGTGATGTGTTTAATCAAACCACCTGGATGAGCAAGAGTTGGCAGAGAGCCAATATTCACTCACAAACACTCACACTCACACTCACACACACACACACACACACAGACCTATAGAGGTCCTTCTCATTAGCTCAGTCATCATGTGTGGACCTGGGTTGACCAGCTGAGCAGGTTTCTGCAGAGACTGACGCCTGCTGTTTGTTTGATGAATCCTTGAACTCCCCTTCCACTGCAGGGATGACAGCACTGCGGATGGAAACACTAAACCAGAGGGCCAGGGGACAAAATAAGGGAAACAGCACATGAATAATCTTTTAAGTTTTTAATCTAGAAGCCGAACGTGTCAGCTTTAAAAGATACCTGCTAATCAGCGCCTTTGTTATGTGAGTTCTCAAAGCAATATGATGCAACAGACATACAAAGACCAAACAGTTGGTGCTGCACCGCAGGTGTATCAGTCAAACAAGGACTTAAGCAATGAGAACCATGACCCCCTGATACTCAGACTACTTGAGCTTTCTCAAAAGAAAGCAAAATCAGATCCTAAAGGTCTGTAAGAACACGCTGAAAAGTTTGGTTTGAAAAATCCATTCTTTTCTGTATTTTACGTTTTATCACTATTATCCTCTTCATATTTATTACACTTGTTTTTAACGATATGATGCCCAGGGGAGAAGGTCAGAGGGTGGGCTGTTATGCAGAACATAAAGATTAAAAATTCAATTTGTATTTGACTATTTTTCAAAACTAACTGAGATAATGAACAATTACCTATGAGCCATTAAACAGTATATGAGGTAGATTAATTTTTTACGTGTTTTTAAACTGACACATTAGAACATTCGAATATTAAAGGCAGCTGGCCCAGTGTGGGCAATGACTGGACTGCAGCTATGCAGTCTCTGTGCACCCCTGTTGTTCAGCACATGTGATGCTGCACTTTTGTTTTGTCACACAATAAACCTTTACAGAGGCTTTCATTGATAAAAATTATGGCATACCGTCGAAGTCTTTACTATTTGATCATTTTGGAAGGTGGCAGGTACCACTGCATAAAATCCTGATAAATGAATAAGCATAATACAAAAATGTCATGAATTAATTTGAATTCTGTCTTTTTGTCTGTCATCATATCGACATAAATGCTTTTTCATGTCATTCACAAATGTGCAGTCAGTTTTGGTCTGCAGAGAATAGACACATAAGCAGAGGGGACCAGCGCCTGATTGTTTCAGTCTGCGGGCATCCAACCAGTCACCCCGGTCTACAGGACATCAGCAGTACGTTGTATTTGGGAGCAGATGCCGCGGCATCTGGACCAAGGGTTAGTAAGCAACCATCAGTGTGTGCTAGTGCTGAGCAAATGGGCCTGCCAGCACACAGGGCCAGGAGACCTCAGTGGAGCAGATTGGTGGCCATGACGGAGCCTGATTTCCATCATGCATTATCCAAGGCCTGCAGACAAGTCAAGGTCCCATGGGAGCCTTCCTCTGAACTGGCCTCTCAGGAAAAGATGGCAGACCACATGTGAGGGGTTGCTGTGCCAGGACAGCAGGGGAAAGAGTTGAGTCAAACAGATATAGTGCTAACTCAGTACTTTCAGTAGAGTTGTGCTGTATGTTGGGCTTTGATTATGTCATGTTTTTTTGAAGAACAAAGTTGTTTGGTGTGGGATTGGTTGTCTTAACTGACAGCTGCAAACTGTCAGCTGCTGTTGTTTGGATGTCTGGCAGTAAACTAATTCAAGGGCCATGACACTGTGTGTGTATGAGTATAATAAATCACCAAAAACACACATACAGTATAAGAGAATGTACCTACATCACTTGACTGAGCCATAAATCAAGTACCATGCAAAAACAGAAATGAGAAGTAAAGTCAAATAAAAGAAAAAATACCTTAACATTAATTTTAGTGTAGTGCTATAGTGTTTTGTTTCCATTATTTCAGAACAGTTTTTTAATGCATACTGTGATTTAGTAGTGTGCTTTAAACAACTATTTCCCTTCCTATTCTGCAACTGATGGATCACACACAGTAGTAAATAATAAATTATTATTATTATTATTCACTGTATGTAATAATAATAAATATTATTTATTATATTACCATTGTATGCAATAATTATTATTATATACAGTGGCAAATAATAAATAATTATTATTTATTGTATTACCACTGTATATGAAACTCACGTACAGTGGTAAATATTTAAACAGACATGAGGAAAATTGAATATGTTAAATAAATAATTTACTAGAAGATGTCATATTTATTTTTAAAGCACTCAATAATTCTTCTTCTTCTTTCAGATGCTCCCTTTAGGGATCGCCACAGCAGATCATCTGCCTCCATCTCACCCTATCCCTAGCATCCTGCTCTCACACACCAACTGTCTGCATGTCCTCCTTCAGTGCATCCCTGAACCTCCTCTGAGGTCTTCCTCTTTTCCTCCTGCCTGGCAGCTTCATACTCAACATCCTTTGTCCAATATATTCACTATCCCTCCTCTGCACATGTCCAGACCATCTCAACCTTCCCTCTCTAACTTCGTCTCTAAACTGCTCAACATGAGCTGTCCCTCAGATGTACTCATTTCTAATTCTGTCCATCCTAGTCACTCCCAATGAAAAGCACTTGATAATAAAGACTAAATATTACAATAATGACAAAATTGTCTTAGCTGACCTTTTTGGTCTGCCAAATCATACCCTTGACAATTTGATGACACTCCTGTATGGCCTCACTTCTAACCCTAAGTCACAGGCAAACCATGTTTTGCCATCTGGCCAAGGCATTCAAACCAGTGTGTGACCTGCCATCCGCGCACACATTTCACTACACTGTGTCAGTGGTGATGATATTTATATACCATCAGCTCCATCATGCAAATTCAATGAATGTTACTCTTTCAGATTTTTTGATGTGACAGCTGAAAGGAGAGTGGAAAGTGTGATTTAATATGCATTTTTAAAAAGTTTTATATTTCATGTCTTGTATGAGCTTTATTTTGTCTTGTCACTTATATCATCTTGGAAAATATACCATAAAGTACTGTAGTATGTGTAAATGTGAGAATCTGGATCCTAACGAAACACTTTTCTGTTTCTGCTGGGGAGTCAACTCAATGACCTCGCGATATTCATGAGTATTTATTTACCATTAAAAGTGTAAACTATTAATTAAGCCACAGTCTGATCAATTAACAGAAAAAGCAGCGACTTGAGACCATTTGAAACCACAATTGATTTCATGACCACTGATTCTCCTTACTCTTCCTTTGTACATGTTACTAATGTCACACTACTTATTTGCTCTGCAGCACACAAGCTTGTATTCAGATAAATTTGGGTTCATGTCAGAGGTGTCCTAGAAGGCTTTGTATTTTTCTCTCCATTATACCTGATAATAATAAACAATACACCAAAAAAGAAACAAAAGAACAAAAGAAAGTCAGAAGGGCAATGGTGTTTATGGTGTATGCAAGCACCTTTACACTTCTGAGAGGTTTCTTTCTTTTCTTTGTGGAAACAAATGCATTTCCCTTGCATTCATCCACAAAGTGGCTCCATAACCGATTTCTCAGGATATCAACACTTTGAATAAATTGCCTCACACTCCATAAATTTTCCCAGATGCTGAGTCACTTTGAGAATATAGTGGGACATGATGGTGGGATGGTGTGAGGGTGAAAGTGTAAATGAGAATAAGAAGATGATACTTTAATAATAATATACTTTACACCAAAACCATTTCATAGGTTTTGTTGTAGGAAATGCACAAATCATAACGCATGCATATAGAAAAACATACGTATGATGGCTTTCTTTCAAGTTATAAATTATGCATTTAAAATAAAGTATATTTTAAGCATTGTGTGTAATAAATATGGCATGTGACCACTTAAGGTTTAGGGAAAAATTAAGGGTTGTGATGTCTATCCATCCATTATGGGTCGACCCCCCCAAATCATATTAATTATCATATTCCTAGAAGCACAGGTCGGGGTGGAGGAGTAGCAGCAATCTGCAACTCCAGCTTATTAATCAACCCCAGA
>JAUMHL010000029.1:5136821-5157339 GCA_032362345.1 Sandelia bainsii | reverse complement strand
GATCAGGTTATTTTCAGACTATGGAAGGATCAACTTGGCATCCAGATGAAGCTGCCAGATGCTGAGTCGGGTCCTTGTTGGACATCTGGTATCTCAAAGAAGATCTGTGAGAAACTTCTCATCAGACATTGACAGGTCTTCCTCTCCTATTTTTGTCCTTGGCATTTAAAATGACATGCAATTGCTTTATTTTAGATCTTTAGTGAGGGCGGGTCATTTTTGACCTGGAGGACAAGGGGTGGATAGTGAAAGTGAAGACAACAGGAGGGTTAATCTGCTTTGTGAACAGGAAGACACTATGGTAGGCTGCATGATCTCAGGAATCTTCACGGATCAGTCAAGCATACACCAATATGATCACCTAATACACACAAACAAAACATTTGACTTGGACGGCATGAGGGTGGATGAGACTTGTGAATGATGCTGGTGGGTAAACTGGGTCAATGCAGCAGTGAAACTGTAAAAGAAAAGCTTGCAGTAAAGTTCAGCAGAATATGTATGAAACAAAGTATGAATGAAAATGTGGTTTGTGACTGTGCCCCCTCCCCAGACACACACACACACACACACACTTCTCACAGTTTTAACAAAAACTGAGAAATTATAACCTTGTAAAAGTAGAAATAACAGCAGATCTTTTGTGTTGCATTGCATTGGATTGTATGGGCGTGCTTCATAAAGTAATAATAAAGTAGTAATCAAATGCAATATTAATATACTCTTAACAAAACAGGATGCAAACCTGCTGAGTTACTTCTAACCACTAACTGTGGTTAGAAGCTTTATTATACCTCATCTGAGTGAATGAAAACAGGTTGGTTCCTGCCATTGCCCTTCAGTCTAGAAAGCAAAAACTCAGAATATGAAAAGTGAAATATGCATCCATGTATCCATTAGCTCATGTTTGACAAGAGGTATCCTGGACAGGTCTAGGTTAAAATATATTAAAAAATAATATTCTCTTTGAAATAGATACTTCGTTTAAAAGAAGTATTGGAATAGCATTCTGGTTTTGCTCAAAGAAACTGTAATATCAGAGGTGAGAAACAGGTGAGTTCAAAGGTTCATATTTGGACTTGACTGGAAACAGCCTGTTTGAAAACTGACCTGAAATCAATGTGCACAAATTATATTTTTTACAGTAAAAGTCCAGGTTGCTGGGAATTGTTAGAACAGTGGACATCCACATCATGAGCCACTTTGTGATCAGTGTATTCAGAGGTAGTCAGAACATAACTACACTCAGCAAATACAGTGGAAATTGCTATGTGAAATATCAACTGTGCTTTTTTTCTCTTTCCCTTTGTCATGAATCCAGGTGTTAAATACTGTAATGTTGAACAATACAGACAGTGTAAATGACGCTGTAGTCAAAGTCAGGGTGGGACGCTGAGGTTCGGCTGTGACCACAGTGGCCTCATGTCCAAACTGACTGTTGTTGCGCTGCGGCTGTTTCAGCATCATCACTCTGCAGGATTAAAGCTTTTGTCAGCTCTACAGTTTTGTATTCCAAAGTCAGCTCCTAATGAAGAGCACGGAGATGACTCTATGACCCACGCACCCCGCTGTCCAACCACATCAGTCCAAACTTTGTCACTTAATCCTCAGTGGATGCGCGCATGCTTGGCTCACATCCTGATGTTGGCTCCAAAAAGAGGCAAGGCGCAGCAGCTGTCCCTTTGACATTAAAGGGGTCATATTATTTCTGATTTTACATTGTGCTTTTGTGAAATTGGGTTCCCATGTTCCCATAGTCAGAGGCTCAAAACTTTAGGTGAACATGCTGCGTGCCGGCTGATAGGGATTTCAATCTGGTCAATTCACTCTGTTCTCTCAAGTTTAAAAAAAAAGAAGCTCAGCCGTGTGATGTCACACTGTGTGGAAGTCCAAAACTTTCCATACATTTTGGTTAGGATTACAGCGAGTCACAAAACTCATGGCATATTGGCAGACAACAACATATTGATGTGATGTGATATGTTAAGTATCAACATATTTTCAACTTGTCATTTACAGTAATTGTGAACATATCCTCATTATGTTTACAGAAAATGTAATACTTTGCAATTACATTCCCCACAAAAAACGATTTGTGGTTGTGGTGTAGTTGTTGAGAAATTTAATTTTTAGGAAACTGGATTGCTGTCACAGGGCTGATATATAGAGACAAACATTCTCACATCATACCTATGCAATTTAGAGTTGCCAATTAACTTAACTGCATGTCTTTGGACTGTGGGAGGAAACCAGAATACCGGGATGGTACAAGTACCCACACCAGCACGAGGAGAACATCCAAACTCCACACAGAAAAGCCCCCTGCCAGCTGCTGGCCTGGATTTGAACCAAGAAACTTCTTCCACCATGCCACCTTTAATACTTACAGTGATACCATGCTGTGTTTATGTGTATTGTTACTAACACCAATCCTAAAGTACAATCACACCAGTTCAAGACATTTTGTGATGCAGCACATGCGACATGTGAAAGTGACATGTGCATGTGACATGTAATGACATGATTAATTCTCAGAAATCTGACTTTACTATTTAAGTGCCAAGAATAAACTTGATACTTCACCTATTTTCAACATGGTTTTTATTTCGGACATTTTCACTTTATTGTTGAACTGCAAAATAAAAACATAAATCTTCTTCTAATTTTTTTCTTTGATGTGGCCCTAATATTATATTTTACATACTGTATAGAACAACAAGAACTGAAATTTGAAAATAATTTGTTTCAGTATTGCTGTTCTTTCCATCTAATTCTTTTAAAGCATAAGCGAATAAAGAAACAATCGTCTCACGCTTTCAACAGTCTGACAGGGTCCCTGCTCTGCCGTCATGCACAACACATGACTTCAGCCTCATACATAATGAGTGAAGAAGACGCTGTGAATGATGATTAGTGGTCGCCTCTGCTGCCTTCAGGAGGGCAGTTAAATATTAAATAATGAACTCCGTTAACCTCTCCACAGGTGTCCCACAGGTGTGGCACCAATTTCACCCCAGTGAACAGACCGAGACATGGATGAGAATTTTAACAAGTCAATTCATGATGCTCTTAATGACAGAAACAGGTCTGGATTCACAGATAAGCAGCACATCATGTGTGTGCAGATATATAGCAGAGTTTGATGGCGTGATTTAATGGGTGATTAACAGAAATAGCTTTCCCCTTGTTGAAAATAATTATTAAGAACACTTCAGTACTGCCTCATTGGGATTAATTCAGGATTTATGGGAAAATGGGAACAAATGATTTTGTGTCCACCCTTAAATGCCACTGAAATATCGACCCATGAAGGGTAATGCATGCACAATATATCCCAGTCTTTATTTTGAATTACATAAAGACAGTGGACAGTGACTTCTTCAAAGCAGGAGCAAACATTTTTATGTTTGTTCACAATAAGTGTAATTAAGTGGACTAAACCTGACACACGTCCAGCGTCATCCATAAAACTAAACCTTTGAATAGGAACGACGTTGCCTTTTTAAAATCTTGTTGAGGCTCTTGCTGCACCATTCTGTCCTGGGTGGAGATAAAACAAAGAATAAGATACCAAAATGTAAACAATAAAAAGATAAGATGATATAAAAACATAAATGACTTTCTGTGGATACGGGGAGACAATGTGACAACTGATTTAACTACTGCATTTGTTTATTCAACTTCAATCCTGTATTAAATATGAATCCAAGATAAATTTGTCATGTAATTTCACAAACTGAGACAAGGTGCTCAATATATTTTCAGTATTCTTTGACTTATAAACTAAAAAATAATTTCCACACACAAAGTCAGAGAAAGTCTTTAGACAATATGAGTGAAATGTTCTAAAGATCCGACAAGCATCTTAAGGGAGTTTTTAAGGGATACAGTTAAGGTTTTGTTTACATAATTACATAAAGAGTAAAATGAACAACGATCAAATCAAAATTATAACATTTGTTTCTTATGGAGCTTTTTTGGAAACGTGTAGCATAAGCTTCATTTTTATATAAATATATATATGAAAGGATGTGATTTGTGAGTTTGACAGGTAACACACATCACAGCTTCAGTTAGAGATGGAAGAGGAAGCTTCAGGCAGCTCTGAGGGATAAACAACAGGCTTATCAGATTCACAACCTGCCTGGTACCAATGTCACATCTCCTCATGCCACTGATACAACCGGATCATGTTTTCTTCTTGATTTTTCATACAGAGGCCAACTGTACACAAACAATCATCTAAAACTGGAATCAAACCACAGCTGCCGCACACAATAGTAAGGACGTGAGATGTCTGGAGCAACCAAAGGTATCAGTGGGGTAAATTGCTCAGCAGTGAGAATATACTGTATGTTTAATTTAGCATTTGGACACATTGTAGATGGGGTGTTTTATAAACCAAACATGTTATTGTAATATCACATATCTTGTTCAGGTTATTTACAGAATGTATTACTGTAAATAATTTATTTATTACATTTACATTTCCAAACTTAACTGCATTCACACAGCTACTGTATGTAACACTAACAAAATTGAAAGTCACATTTATAGTATTTAGTGGCTGACAGAGGAAAGACAAAAAGAAACAAAAATCCTCTCTCAGACTAATTAATTTCCCAGAACAACTGGTCTGAACACTAACAAGCCAAACTCTACTTTGTCACAGACTCTTCACTGCAACACATTTAATGCTCTCATGTGTATTTGCGACAGCATATGAGTGAGTTCATGGTGAAGGAAATGTCACCCAGTCCAAGTATGGAAATGAGGAGCATAAAAAATGTGAACATCACCCTGTAGAGATTAAGAATGTCAGATGGTCTTGTCAGTATCCATTTTGTTTATACTGTGTTTTTGTAATGGAGCATTTCTGTTTCATGAGACATGAGCTTCTAAAATGCTTCTAAAACATTGGTGATGAAGACACCTGACAATTTGAAAACTAAATAAATTAATAAAATACTACATTTGCAAATTGATAATCGTAAAAACCGTCAAAATAAAGCACAAAGCAACTGGCAGCAGAAAAATAACTTTTTCAAAGGTAGATTTTTTTTAGTACACTGAAAAAGGTGAAGAGATTCTTGAGAAAAAGTGTGCAGGTGACTGTTTGCATTTGTCAGAAGGACGGTGGTACAGACAGTGTGACAGAGAGAGAAAATATCAGCTGCAGGTCCAGTGACGGCAGCTCTGTGTCAGAATATTTTCTCATCGTGACCCTCTAACTGCTGAGGGTCCTGTGATTTCTGGGCACATAATGACACACGACGCCTGAGTCAACATGAAGCTCTGCAAACTGCAAAGTCCGTAGTGAGGAGGTGAAAACACTACCGGGCTCCTAAAGACGCCCGATTCATATATTTGTGCTGGAACTGCAACTGAGATCTTTTTTCGCAACAGTGTTTTAAATTAATTATTGGAAATAATTATAAGTGGGCAAATGAGAAATCAAGATCTCTTTAGTTGAATTATTAAAAGTTTATGGTCCCCAGAGGTTGATTTTCAGTGTTTATGATGAAGAAAAAGTAACTCATGATAACGATGACAAAATTACAAGATTAACAAATACAAGCTAAACAATGTGAAAAAAGTGCAAATGAACATGAAGTAATTAACACTGTAATTAAAAAAATCTTATTCAGTGACTTCAATACATCTGTGGAATCAGAAACCGTAACTTCAGATGAGGGAAATAATAAATATCTTTTGTCCCAATGTGGATTAGCTGCTTGACCTGACATTCTGTGTTTGGTAAAATGGATGGTTTGGTTGATCGGCTTTCTTTAAATGTACCTCACCCTTCTTTTTTATCTTAATTGTTTTAGAGGTGTAGTGACCTGTTATTGATTATTTATTGGCAGAGAACCTCACCAAAGTCCATTAGGAGAATTACATTAGTTTTTCCTTATTGACTCTTGATCTTACTTAACACAGCTTTGGATCATTTAACACACAGATTTGAGCAATGTGCACTAAATCATACCTCTGGATGAATAAGAATTAAACATGAAAATATTTTTATTACAGTATTAGAAGCTTATTACATTTTTGTTAGACTATGTGGTTATTATATTATCAGTTTCTACAGACGGAGCCTGACATGCAGCAAAGGTCCCCACCAGACTCAAACCAGCGCCGCTTCAATTACTGTATGAGGCATGTGCTGTAACTGTAAGTATCTCCTGTGTTGTGCACACTGATAAACCAAGCATCAACAGTGCATAGTGACTTTGTTTTTCCAATGCAGAGACAAAACCTGTTTAGAATCAGTATGCAGCATAAAACCAGAACTCGGCTTGAATATATTACTGCTGCTGTCTGGCAGCGCAATAAATCTGTATGTAGGAGATCACTTGATGAACTGGAGCTCCACGTCGAGCTTCAGCAGCCTACTCTACAAGGATGAATTCATGTGTGAGCAGCGAGTGGTTATGAATGACAGAGAGCTGTGAGGCTTTGCTCTACGTTGTGTGTCATGGAGTCTGATAACCAGACAGGAGTGAGAGTCTTACCACTTCCGGTAAACGTTTTCTCAGTGAAGCAGTGTGCTGACAGCAGACAGCAGACAGCAGCTTCTTGATCCAACAGCTGTAACAGAGCTGAGCTGCACCAAATGCCATCCTGCTTCTATCTTCCTTTTTCTTTCTCCTGTTCAGTCCAACAGAGACGTGTATTTGCATACATGAGTAAAAGAAATAGGAGGTATTAATATTTCTAGAGCTGCTGACAGACTGAATAATGTTGGAGATTTGTTCAGGTAATACTGATGTTAAAGTGTTAAAATGTATTATCATTAACGCACCTCTCCATATGTCAGTGATCCAGCTATCAGGTACAAATAAAAAGTTTTATTAAATGCACATGAAATCCACCTGGTTGTTTTAATGTCATGGACAGGGGTGGTTTTAATGCTGAGGCTGATCTGTGCACAGAAATAACAAATACATAAAAGTAAGGAAGTAAAATAAATACAAAAAGTCATTATCTGCAAACTGATATTTGTCAAAGACAGAGCTGAAAGCGTTGAGTGATGAACGACTGCTGAATTAATCAGGTCAAAGACAGATGTGGACATCGCCTGAATGTAAACAACATGTTACGTTCATCTGCACGTTAAGAGTAATGGTTATAAATCATGCACTGACACTCTTCTCAGACACAACGCTGACAGAATATTCAACTACAGCTTCTGTCAATTCATCTGAGAGGAAGAGGAGAGAATAACAGGACAGAATACGCAAACAGAATTTGGGATGAGGTGTCAGTAGTTAAAAAAAAACACAATGGCCAAGGTCAAAACTTTAAAGGTTTTCAAACAGTAACAGAACAAAATCATACATCGATTTTCAGTAATTCGGCATCAACATGGCTGCTGCTACTACAACTCGTGTGTTTTGGCTCCTTAACCTCCGTGATTTTAACCTCCTAATCTCGGTGTTTTATCTCTCCAAGTGAGTTTTATTTATTTATCAACATCCGTTTTACCATTTTTTAAACGTTAAAAACTCAATACTAAAACAAAACAGACCTACGAGACAGTTGATCACTGAAGTACTCCACTCCTACACTACGCCAAAGATGGCTAGTGACAACGACCTGTTACTGCAGAAAGCACACTAAAAGATAGCTGACCTCAAGGAAGATATACAAGAGAAAAAAAAAGAAAGATTCTCTGCTTACCAGCTGCTTTGGTGTGGCCTTTGAGCAGAACAAACGGATTGCCTCCCTCAGTGCAGCCTTTCAGGATACGGCTGTGTGGGAGCCCTCCACCTGCCCACGGCCTTCCTCCTGCTCGACACCTAACCATCAGTCATCCTGCGCTGAAGTGGCGGTCCATGGGCGTAAGAGAAACCTGGATGAGAAAGCTCCTCTCCCCTGCCTAGGCCTCTCCAACCGCTATGCGGCCATTGCCATCGACACCCCAGGCCATCCAGCTGATGCTCCTCCAGCTCCAGCCCAACCGGACCTGGATCTCTCGCGGACATCGGCATCTGCTCACCCGCCTGCCCGCCACCCCACCGGAAAGCCGAACCAGCGCCCCCCACCCTTGACCTTGTCCACACGTCGGAGGATCCTGAAAGAGGCTGTGCTCAGGCGCTCTGGAGGCCTCACCAGCACGGACTCAGTAAGGGCTTCCCTTCCCAGGCCTGAGGCTACTGCCCCGCTACTACGCCCACCGGCTCCGACACCCAGGATGAGCTCTAGTCGTAAGCATTTGCCCCATGGATACCCACCGCCGCCTTCTCCTCAGCCACTAGTCTCCCTAACCACATTAATAGTGGGAGATGCCATTATCAGAAACATACGCTTTCTGAACGAAGTCACTCACTGCTTCCCTGGAGCTACTGTCCCGGTCATCCTGGAAACGCTCCCGGGACTATTGACCTCACTCCCCTCTTCTATCAGCCGGGTGATCGTTCATGTAGGATCATGTGATTCAACTCGTCAACAATCTGAGCTGACTAAAGGATTTTATCGACCTTTTTAGTTTTTTAAACAACTGCGGGAAGTCAGTTTTTATCTCTGGTCCTATTCCCACAGTAACTAGGGGAATAGGGCGTTTTAGCAGAATCCTCAGCCTTTACACCTGGCTCCTGTCTGCCTGCAGATCTCACAAACTTGGTTTTATTGACAATTTTAATCTCTTTTGGGACCGCTGCTCATTTTTTAGGAGTGACGGAATCAACCCCAACCAGCTGGGCAACAGAACGCTAGCTGCTAATCTGCAGCACGCTGTGCAGTCTGCTTAACCTGAGCACGTAGTACAGACACATCCACGTGACTGACTGTTTACCTCTCACGGAGGTGATCCCAATCCCACTATTTCCCCTGCCCCGTCATCCCATCCTGTTCTCCAGCGCACTTACGCACCCCGCGCCTCCCCCTCAGTACTTCCACCTTCTCCCCCTCACTTCCCCATTGTGACAGTTGTCGGTAACAGGCCCAGTCTCTTCAACTTAACACCGGCGTAAACTGGTCCAACCTCCGTTCATTCAGACGAGTGTCTCACCAGCAGAACCCCGAAAGGCAGATCCGGATGGGCTTGATTAATGCCAGATCGCTGGCCAACAAGACTTTCATCCTGAATGACTTTTTTACTACTCAGGAATTGGATTTCATGCTGATAACTGAGTCCTGGCTAAAAGATGGTGAGAACTACGTTTTTTCCTAACGTCCCCTCCTGATTGCTTCTTTTTCAGCTCTCCACGTACTGCAGGTAGAGGCGGAGGTGTCACCTCGATTTTCAAGAATTGTTTTAAGTTTCGGCAGCGTCCAGTGGATACTTATTCTAGCTTTGAGCTTCAACTGTTTGTGGTTGATCTTTCCTCCCCATTGCTGTGTGCACTAATCTATCGTCCTCCTAAATATAACAGGAACTTTTTACAGGATTTCTCAGATTTTTTGGGCTTCATTTTACCCAAATTTGATAAACTTTTAATTCTTGGAGATTTTAATATTATGTTAATCGCCCAGATGACCCTTTGGTCAAGGACTTTTTAAATATAGACAGTTTTTGTTGGAGCAGAGCTCTCTGTCGTAATGAAGTCACTATACAGGGTGTTGGCTGTTGGCAGGAAGGACTTCCTGTACCTTTCCTTATCACAGCAGAGCTGAAGAAGTCTAGGACTGAAGCTGCTCCGCTGCTTGACCAGCAGGCTGTGGAGAGGATGTGAGCTGTTCATTGACTCGTTTAGTTTAACACAGTCAGTATATGGTCCTACACATGAACATGGTCACACTCTGGACCTTGTGGTCTCTTACTGGACTTACTCTGGACCCTGTGTCTATTAGTGAAATTTCTGAATACCGGCTCTCTGATCATTTGCCTGTTTTATTCAGTATCACAGCCCCCACTGTAACAAAGAAACTCCTCGTCCCTGCAGTACAGGCGTGTGATCACCCAGCGTACAGCAGCAGAGTTCTCCACCTGCTTTAGGAACACTGATCTGTACTCTCTTCAAGAATCTTCTTCTCCTACAGACCCCAAGGAATTGTTATCTTTGTTAACCTCCTCCTGTGGGTCCCAAATCCTCCAGGATGCGATTGGAGCCTTGGCTGAATGATTCAACTCGTGCACTTAGGCAAAGATGTCGCCAAGCGGAACGCAAATGGAAGAAGGATAAACTCCTAGTTTCTCTTCACTCACTCTGGGACTGTTTGTCAGAGTATCAGAAGGCTGTAAAAAACGCCAAATAGAAACTATTTCTCAAACATTGTTATTAAGAATCGTGACAAACCCCAGGTGCTCTTCAGGACAATTAATGCCCTGTTTCTCTCCTTGAGCCATCTACAGTATTATGTGAGGACCTTCTTCAGTATTTCACCAATAAGATATCCAGTATTAGGCTATGTTCCACTGCCATTTCAACTGATCCTGTTATCCCTTTAAGCTCAGGTGTTTTCGACCAGTTTGACCCTGTTTCTCTCTCTGAGCTGTCAGAGGTTCTGTTGCATATGAAATCATCTAATTGCTCTCTTGATTTAATCCCAAACAAATTGTTTAAAGAGGTCTTTGAGACAATTGGCCCTAGCATTCAGACTCTTATCAATTCCTGTTTAAGGGCCGGGTCAGCTCCAGCACATTTTAAGCATGCTATTGTCCATCCTCTTCTTAAGAGGCCAAACTTGGACCCCTCCTTACTTTCCAACTTCAGACCGGTGTCTAAACTGTCCTTCTTATCAAAAGTGTCGGAAAAGGTTGTTCTCTCTCAGCTACAAACATTTCTGAATGAAAACAACATTGAAGAACTATTCCAGTCTGGGTTTAAGTCAAAACACAGCACCGAGTCTGCACTGTTGAGGATCACTAATGACATTCTGCTGGCTAGGGACGCTGGGGACTCTGTGCTACTGGTTCTTCTCGATCTCACCACAGCTTTTGATACAGTGGATCATGAAGTCCTCCTGTCTCGCCTAGAACATTATGTGGGAATCCGAGGTATCGCTCTGGATTGGTTCAGGTCCTACCTCACTAACAGAAGTTTCTATGTCAGCATTGGTACTTGCTCCTCTTCCTCAGTCCCCCTCTCCTGTGGTGTCCCCAAAGGGTCTGTTCTAGGACCAGCTCTTTTTTCTCTTTATATTCTTCCTTTAGGCTGTGTCTTCAAGAAATATGGACTCTCTTTCCATTGTTACGCAGATGAAATTCAAGTATATTTTCCTCTGAAGGCGCTGAGTGGCATGTCGCTACAGCCTCTGTTAAACTGTCTCTGTGACTTAAAAAGTTGGCTAAACCAAAATTTTTTACATCTTAATGAAAACAAAACCGAGTGTGTGCTGTTCGCGGACCCATCCTCTATAGCTCCTTATGACCAGGGCCTTGGACCTTTGGCTCCTCACTTAAAGCCAACTGTAAAAAATCTAGGAGTCTTGCTGGACTCCGATCTTAAATTTGACATGCAAATCAACACAGTTGTGAAGTTCAGCTTTTTCCAGCTGAGGTTAGTTAGTAAAATCAAGGCATTTCTTTCTCCCAATGAGCTTGAGATAGCAATTCACGCTTTTATCAGTTCTAGACTAGATTACTGTAACGCTGTGTACTTCGGGGTTAGCCAGTCCTCCCTTTCGCGCCTGTAGGTGGTTCAGAATGCTGCAGCTCGTCCTTTTATCTGCTTTTAACTCCATTGTGTTTTATTTATTTTGTCTTAGTTGTGACTGTTTTATTTCTTTCTCATAATTCTTAATGTCTTTTATTTTCTCTTTTATTTTGAAGATGTTCTTGTTTTATGTACCTGTTAAGCACTTTGGTCAACTGGGTGTTGTTTTATAAGTGCTATATAAATAAATTTGATTTGATTTGATTTGATACAACATTTCTAAAGTTTACTTTCTCAAGTACTCCACGCCAATATTTAAACATACTCCCTGTTGAGCAAAAGTTTATTTGAGCAAAACTTCATTTGTAAATTTATGCATGAAAGAATTCAGGTTCATTACGCTCCACAATGTGTGGAAGGCACTAACAACATGCGGACAACTTTGTTTGTCCTTACAAGGCCTTACTAGGCTAAAATTATGAATTTGCATTTGCAAAGCTGGTCCTGAGGGTGTTACAAGAGAAAATACCACATGGTCCTTGAAAAGTTTATCCTCAGAGCAGCATAAACGATCACAGCAGATTTTCTTAGCCATTGGATCATTCCATTTCTGATATAATAACTAAAGCACAGAGAACAGTAAAGTCAGAAAACACAGTGAAAGGTCCCGGCCTGTAACTCAACTTACAGCTGTGGAAATGTTCTCAGAGTTAAGGGCTTGTCTCCTGTCAACAGGCACAGACAGTGGCCTCTGTCCTGCATGATGACCAGGCTGTCGGAGCAGCTCAGGGAGGGCTTGGCTACTATCCGTAAAATACTGTGACCCTAATCTGTCCCCGAGACTTCTGCTAAGCCCTCTATGTGCTAATGAACTTCACAGCGGCAAGGCATGAGGGAGAGAAAAAGAGAGGTCATTAAAAAAAGGAAGCATCTGTCTGGAACTATAAGAAAGCCATCTGTCATCACAAGATGAGACTACACCTGGCTGGTAATGAGTTCCAAATGTGCTAAAAACCTCAGGCAGGGAAATATTAAATGTGAATGATGTTGGAGGCTAACAAAGGGAGTTGGCAGATGAAGAAGATTGGTACTTTTAATGCCTCTTTTTGATCCCACTCTTTCTTTTGGGTACTCAGTAATGTTGCCAACATTCACTAAACAAGCCCCTGGCATTGCTTTAATCCATTCACTTTGAGACAGTGTTTACTGCCACTACCTGAAATGACTCCCATTTAGTGAGACAATGTCAAAGTGAGCACAGCCTTTCAGCCTTGATGGTTGTACGGCAGACAGAGGAAACATGCGACCTGATAACGACCAGCCTGAAAACGGGATGCTGTGTTCGAATTCCCTCTGCTCCGTCCTCTGTGACTCAGGCTGAGACTTCTGCTGGCATTTAATAAAGCCAGCTGATAGAGTCATAATCACCTCTGCCACTGAAACTCACCTGTGGGGGTGAGCAGGTCTCACAGTGGCACCTGAACCAGCCAGAGTAAATAAATCTAGTGGTAAAGTGGTGAGTCTGAAAGGACTGCAGATGGCACAGTGTTACTGTCTGTGTGGATGACTGGGACAAAGCTAGAATTAAACTTTCTGTCTTTTCAGTGGGTAAATAGGATTCTTGCATCAGCAGTGGCAACAATTATGGTACATACAGTACCTAAGAACACAGTATACAAGACCGTTTTGACACATGAACTCCATAAATTCACCTTCTTCTCAGGTGTTTTTTTATTGTCAGACAAAAAGTCCAAGCGTTCTTAGGTGTTCCACCAAAGAGTTATTTCCTGAACATAACTTGCCAGGATTAGAAAAAGTCTAAATTAAATAGAAATGTATGTATCAGAACCTCTTTCCTCTCCCATTAATCACCTCACAACCCAAACACCCGTTAGAGAGGTCTGACCCTTATCTTGGGAACCACTAGACTAGTTAACTGTATATAGACAAGTTAAAACTAGCTTCCTGCTGCTATACACTGATGCATTTTGTGGTAATCTGTTGCCATATTTACAAGGATGAACATATCACAACACTTTCCTCCAGTTCTGTGCTGTACACCAATGCAATGAGTTGTTTTCACAGGAACTAATACAGTTTGAAATTGGTGTGGACTGATGTAGAAATGTGAATCGCATCAAATATGACTTTGAACATAAATAGTGAAAACAACTGGAAATGTGAACCAACCAATGTGCCAACCAGACAAATGTTTGGGGGCCCCTGATGGCCACTCACATTAGCAGATTGTGCAATGACAACTTCAAAATCCCTTCAACCCATCATAAAAGCATGATACAGTGCATTGCCACTACCCCAGAAGCAGGGCCCCTTCTGAGTGTCATATGACAACTGGATACTGTTAGTTAAAGCAGTTACCTGTAATTGTCATAGGTGTAACTGTCAGCTACACATATTATGGGTATATAATAATGATGAGGAAATACACCATGAGAGCATTGATTTTACTTTAATTCAACTTTATTTGTATAGCGCCAAATCACAACATAAGTCATCTCAAGGCACTTTACAGTGTAAGGTTTAGGACCTTACACAAAATATATATATATACAGAATATTTGTGTCCCACTCGAGCAAGCGCTAGGCAACAGTGGAGAGGAAAAACTCCCTTTAACGGAAGATATACTGTCAGCTAGCTAGGTAACTACTGTAGGACTAGGTAGGTAACTGACTTTCTAAAAGGTCGGGGGGGCCTTGATGGGATTCTTTGCCTGGGGTCACCCAGAGTCTATGATCACTGAACGAAACATAGGAGGCTTGCTGACATACTCTCATCAACATCAACTGATTAATGAGAGTTTGATTCTGCACATAATCTGATCCTGTTTCACTGACGAAGAGAGCAGTTGACTAATTAAAGGTGTTGATATGTTTTCATAGATGCTGATGAAACCAGCAGATAAAAAAAAAAAAACCCAAATTTCATACTAGGTGATCAAATATTTGCAAACAAGGAGCATCCAGTACCTTCTCGCTCTTCCAGTCTGTGTAACAGCACTGTATAAACCACGCAGCAATTAAACACACCATGAATTAATTAAGCTGTGCCAAGTTTGCATTTCCAATTAAAGCTCTGCCCCCAAACACGCAGGCACACCCCACATACATAAAAGGGCAGAGGGTAAATTAAATTACACCGGAGCAGCCCAGCTGAGATTGAAATTCAGCGGAGGAGGTTTGGTAATAAAAACAGGGATCGGTTATGTCAATAAAAGACTACTGAGGTGCTTCAGGGAAGATTGAGGTGAAAGAAGGTGTAACAAAAAACATGCCAATAACCTGGAGAGCAGATACGAATACTGCCCACCATGAGCCTGTGAAATCATGGAGAAGTATGGCTGAATGCAGGAATGTGTTATGACTAAAGTGACAGCAAATGCTCACTGATTCATTCTGATGCATTCAACCCTCAGGAGTATTTTTACATCTTTACTGGGTCCAGGGAAGAATGCATTTGTTTCTCTAACAACCAGTTAGGAAACAGGGCATATCGTGAAATTACACTATTTAAACACTGCATGTTCTTGGTTTTTTCAACCTGGGTGATGTTTTTGTAGCTACTATTCAGTAGTTTCAATGGAATCACAGTGAACTCAACTTGGACACTGGCCTGTCAGATTTTATCTCCATCATTAACTGAGCCAATAAGTTACTGGTTTGTCAGTCCAGTTTTTCTGCCTGTGTGTCCAGTGACCAGGGGCTTCAATGGTTTGAAGGTTTTTTAACATTTCCAAACATCATGAAGCACTAGCTCTACTTGAATGAAAAGGAAACTCTTGAATGTAAGAAGTGCATAACCAAATAGAATTAACTTCTTGCAGAAACAAATTTAACCTGCGTAACTGAAATAACCAACTTGTGGTTGTACGACTCCACCAACCAGTCAAGGTGCAGTTTACTGTCCATGCATCTCTGTCCAGATACAAATTTGAATCAGTTCATCTTTGAGTCCAAGTGGTTGGTGTTGGTGCTAATTTGAAAGAATTTTTTTAAATTATTGAGAATTTGACAGATGCATGGACGTACAACCTGAAAACATAATACCCCCAGCCACACATTTTGCCCACTTGATAAGGTATAACTAAACAATCATGTAACTATATGTGGATTTTAGGGAACAATATTTAGTTTTTCCAAATGGAGAATAACTTCTCTAGTTTAGAGGTAAATATGAATGTTAAACATACTACACTTAACACGGCTACTATTACTGACTAATAATGATTTCCCTAAGTATTACACAAAATAAGCATACTTGACATAAGTATGATTAAGCATCCCAGAAAATACTATATATGGACACTCTGTAGTCATATATAATTATTGCATACTGCATATCTCTTTCCAAAACTATCGTCATTAATGTAACAGTGTGCACTCTTTGCAGTACCTGGCTGCACAGATTTGCCCACATTAGTGAGGTCAAACACTGATACTGGGTGTCACAGATTCTAGCTCACCCCTAAGGGGTATTCATACATGCAGATTAAGGTGTTGGATGGAGGATGCAGTCAGACCAAACTGTTTCTTTTGTGCATGGACACACTGTCATGTGCACAAACACAAACTGCTGCCACATAGTTGAAATTGTACTGTAGTCTTTTATGTTGACTTAAAGAGCAAGTCTGTCCAGTCAACAAATATCTGACGGTTTAGTTTGGTCAAGTTGCATCTGTGTGTTCATAACCTACAAAAGGAGACCCAGGTTGTAGGAAAACGTAATTTGTATTAATAATTAAAGGCCAGGGGTTTCAGATGAACATAAAGCATTTATTTCCTTAAGGAATCATAAAAATCAAACAGAACATGAATTAAAGCAGTAAACGCCCATAAAAAACAGTGAAACACAGGCTAGCGAAATTGTTGTAAACAAATACAGAAACATGGAAAATAAAGCACTTCTCAGAAATACTGTGAACATAAAGAAAACCCACATAACAATATATATATATATATATATTTATCATAAATTAAAGAGAAGACAAGAAAAGAAAGGATTACAGAGATTTTTTGGGAGGCTGATTGTCATTGAAATGAAATAGCTTACATGCAGATGCAGTATGGCAAGATGCTTTGATGAGAAAAATAGAAGTTGATAAGTTTAGGGCAAAGGCACATTTCACTCTCCAAACAAGAGTCATCCGAACCACGTCACATATTCAGTATCCAAACATTCACTCACACCAGTGGAAAAAACACACGCACATACACACACAGTCATATCTTTGTCTCCAGGTTAAATCATAAATATTAATCCAAGGTTAAAGTGTTTGTGCTTTTGATCCAAATGTTCCATTTCAGGTGAACAGTAAAAACAAACAGCACAAAAGTGGGAACATAAATAAATGATATAATTATTTCTTACTGCACGCAGTGACTGGTAAAGATTCCCAATCCACTTCCACCCAGATTAGACAAAGGCTGACAGATAGAGACAGATACATCCTCAACATGTGCATGATAATGTAACATGAATAATAAAACGTGTTTTGTAAATTAATTAGATCACTATTTATCAGAATTGTGAGAAGCTGTGTCTTCTTTTGGTCCAGTTAAAAACTGCAAAATTCTCACTGCAGTTTGGTGAGGACACAGGTTGACAGGTACCACTGTAACCTTCAGCAGTGCCCCATTGCTACAACAACGCCATGCTGCATGAGTACAAGTTGCGGTGCCCTAAAAACACCCGAGTCACAGCACATTACCTTTCAATTTAGACTACATTATGGCAGTTGATGAAAGAGCTACACAGCCTCTCTAACTGCTCCACAACCCACTGAACTAGTGTTCACCCTAATAGTAGGTTTGCATTTTAATTGCCCACAACAATAGTGACATTAAAATGAAAAATGTGTGAAAACTAGTCATGGTATATGGCTAATGTTTTACATTTTGAGTGCATCCTGAAGTTGATCAGACAAACATGGATATGGATTTAATATGAATACTTTGCTGGAGGTAAATATGCACATAATATGCATAATAAAGCGGTTTGTTCCATCAATCAATCAACCAAGCTCAGACGTGTTGTATCACTTATTTATACATAAAGCACCCTTTAAGAAAAGGCGGGATAACATTTAATACCAACTTACTAAATATCAATCCCAGATGATATCTCTTCTCATATCATAATATTTTATGAGAAAACAATAAAAACAGGGGCCGTGAACACAAAGAGAAATAGACTAAGTGGAGGCTAAATTGTGTCACAATGTGGTACATTTTTAGTGAATTATTTTCTTTATCTGGAGACTGGAGTCAATGATTTTGATTTTTGATTGACACTTATTTACTTGTTTAAATCCATATTTTAACACGTGTTTCCAGTCTGTTTAGATTATATTAATTTAGTTTCCCTATAGTATGTAGGCAGTAGGTAAGTGTGAGAATTTGGTAACATAGCAAAAAGCAGAAAACTATAAGTACTAAATAGCAGACTGAGGAGGATTTCAGACGAGAGTCAGTTGAACTGTCCAGCAGAATTATACTTGTCATCAGTATCCGTCAATGAGACAGAACATTTCTGTGGGAAGGGTATCAACCAAGAGACTGTTTTTTGTTACTCTACATAATTCAAAAAACACATTGTGTGTAGTTTTCCGTGGCTATTTCTCCCCAAAGAAAAGACTAAACCACAGTACAGCGAAGAGTGTATGAAGTCACAGCTGGCTCAGTAGGTACAGCCACAGATGACTTCCCGACAGCCAGAACTGAATCACTATTATCCTGTCAGGTGTTGGACTGTGTGATGGATACAGTATGAGGCTGACAGACTTGTGAATGGATGTTGAGCAGTAAAAAATGAGACATGCCCTGTGTGTGAACTACAGGCACGAGTGTCTGGTGATAAACAGAGATGGCTCTCCTCCTGGAGGCCTATCTGTCAGTGGATGAAACTTCACTGTTCATAAAGGGGACAAGCAGATTGGAGGCAGCAACGACTGAGGAATGGACACATGTCAACCATAAAAGAACAATCACCCCTGATGTGTTCGTTTTTCTTATTCTATTGGTTTCTGGTCCAATTTCATTATTCAGCTGAGTAGATGCCAAGCAGTTTTACAACAGGACACGAGTCTGGAGGTGACCGTCTCTCTCTCTTGCCACTACTCTGCTCTTTAAATTTTCATTACATTTTTAAGGGAAAATTGGACCTTGAAAGACCAGACCAGTGGATCATTCAACACTGCACCTGTTCCACAAATTGGGATTTGAATGAGATGTACAAAGGACTACAGGACTGACAACCAACAGAACTCTTCAGGTGTCAGTATGCTTCAAACAAAGCACCGAACAGTAATTTTAAACCACCCTCTTCAATCCTTTCTGGCATAAATGGGAGTCAGAAAAAGACAATCCAACAAGCATGCCAGCTTCATGTAATATATACATGTTTGTGCAACACTTCATATGTACTAGTTTGTTTGAAGCATACTGAACCAATTAAATATTTTTTAGAAAGTAGTGCGAGTGCAAAATCTCATGAAAACCTCAGACTATCAGCTTTGGTTGACAAAAAATTATTTTAATAAATTCCCTTTCATTATTGTCATGCACTGTTCCAGCTTTTTTGGAACATAAACACCTGACATTTGGTCCCTTTTAAATGGATAATTTACTCTTAATTACATTTCATTGATGCAACAAAAGTCCCATAAAAAGGCACACTGTCCAACCAGCAGCAAGTAAGGCCTCATGTACAAAAGATAGAAGAACTGGCCAAACATATAGATTTTTTTTTTTTTTTTTAGAAAGGTCATTGAACAGTGAATTCTCATTTCTTGGTGTCAGTCAGGATGATGTTGGCGGTCACAAACATTAGACAGAACGTGGCCCACAGCAAAACAAACCACACCCAGAAGGCGTGGCGGAAAGGAGACTGGTGCTTGTTGATAGCATCTCTGCCCATCACAGGCTCCAGATGGCGTCTAGCGTAATAAACAAGGAAGGCTGGGACAACATACTGGATCCCTGTGCCAGCATAGGATCCTGTAATGCCTACCAATGACTCCAAGTTGTGAGTGCAGAAGGCCACCAGGATTGGGGGCACTAGAGTAATGAGGGGAAACACAACACGGTCCACCACCCATGGGTAAGTGCCTCCGTCCCGGTGAAACAGGGTCTTCCAGTTGTTGCGAAGTGTGACAGCAATGATGGGGAAGTTGGTGCTGATGGTGAAAACCGGGAACAGGCCCAAGAAGTAGCGGAGAACGGGAATATCTAAAACGTTGCAGTTGTCTGTGAAGTTCAGGGTGTACATGTCATAAAGCAGTGAGCTGTCGAAGCAGAAGATGGCAGTAAATGAAAGGAGGACGTAGAAGCCGAGGATCAGGATGTAGTCCGCTAACACCAGGGTGCCAACGCGCTTCTTGTTAGAGATGGGCGTCACCAGGGAGGGCAGGGAGTGTTGGCACATGAAAGAGTAGACACACACACCAAACAGATTGGGGACCCCAGAGAGTGAGGCAATAGGTGGGTGGCCTTCACCGGTGCCTTTACCAATGCGGATCAGAGACAGAATGATCATCATGATGAAAGCTGTAAAAATACAACAAAAGAAATGTGTTAAGAACACAAAAGGCAATAATCCTACTTATACTTGAAGAGGCAGTGGAATAACATAAGGAATCACATACTGAGTATTTTTGTGTATTTTTTAGTCACTAACACTCAATAACAGTACAATTTATAAAACTATCAACAAATTGTTTAAGATCCATCTATATAATGACTTTGTGTGCAATTAATAAAGAGGATAATAAATCAGTATTCCACACCATGCAATTTGTACTGTGTCCATAACGTGAAAAACATTATCCCTCACCTCAAAAAACGGTTTTCAATGGCAACTGGACTTGTTTTAGTTCCTTGAAGACGTTTCACCCTTCCATTCCAGAGGGCTTTTTCAAGTCTGACTGACTGGTAGGAGTTGCAGGTTTATAAACCCTGTG
>JAUMHL010000029.1:5125804-5136721 GCA_032362345.1 Sandelia bainsii | reverse complement strand
ACAAGTCCAGTTGCCATTGAAAACCGTTTTTTGAGATAACCATGACCTGGATGACTGAGAATCTTCACAGATATTATCCCTCACCTTCTCTCAAGATGAATTTTGTGCCAGTTGCCCTGCTGCTGGCTCAGGGATGGTGTAGTCAACAGATTATATTATCTACCCACTGGTCAATGAGAAGTGTGACTGCAAGAGTATACTGTAATATGCATGCAGATTTATACTATCTCCCCATCATGTTTCACTGCTTTCTCTGAACAGCATTATTGCATTTTTGTCCAGACTCTCTTATTCGTGCAGCAGTGTAACCATGAGGAGCTGATGGGATATTTCAACAGTCCTGGGTCAGCTTGGGGCCAAATGCTGAAATGATCCTTTTATTCTAGCACAGTAAAAGAAATGCAGAAACGCATTTTAAAAGAAAGCTATTTATCTATTGCTTATCAGAAAGCAATAAAAGTGCTATGTAAAGCATTTTTAAACAGTAATAAACTCAATGTCAAAGTACTTAGATACCTATGTACAAGTGCAATGAAAAATACCATTGCTTAGACAAATGATAATTCTTTCTCACATAACTTGTGTAGCAAGGACTAGATTGGATTACAAATGAACATGGGCATTTTCCAAGTCTCCCAGAAACATCAGTTTTAAAAACCAACCTGTGAACATTTCATGGCTTGACAAATCACTGAAGGCCTCATGTGTCTCCCACTCTTCACATTGCAATTCTAACTGATTTGTTGGAGGTACCTCTCTGGCAACCAGCATGGGCATGACTAAAGGAGACCTGTGAGCATGGCATGCAGTCATTTTATGCCCTCGCCCAGTCACGTGACTACGTGACCCAGTAAGCAGTCTAACCACCATATAAAATAAGCCCGTGACACCAGTAATTTGTCATAGCCATGCAATCCCAGCAGTCAGCTCCCCAACTTTCATCACGAAGCTGTCCTTTAAACACAGGGTGACATTTATGAAGTGCCACTCAGACCATAACCTGCCACACATATGCAGAAAATGATTCTGTTTTACACTTTCACACACTGGGTATAATACATTAATGAAAGTGGGTCCCCTGCTGCCTATGGTGGGAATACATAGGAAGGCAAATACTGCTAGAAGAGTGTTTCTAGTGTGTTCCCAAGGTGAAGGGGAAGTGTACAAGGTGGGAAGTTAATTAATCAGCTACTGTGTGCTCTTGCGGTGGCACTTTAATGTATGTCAGGAGGATAAAATTCATTCCAATTATCAGAGACAGAGTCGGAAAGGTACAAAGGGAAGGAGAAACCATGATCAGCAACAAAGGCGTTCAGGACAGAGGTGAAACATTAATTAATAATAGAAGTTTATGTGAACGATTAAGTAAAACAGTAATACTTCTACAATTACCACTTCTTGTGTATTACTATTATTAGAATTAAGAAAAATAACTTAAAATTGTTAGACTTTTTAAACATGAAATTTAAACATAGTGTAGGTGTCCATGGAGAGCGGGATGCATGGAGATTCAACCAGCTGAGACTTTGCAGTTACTCACCATATTTTGGTTATAATGTACAGACCTATTGTTTGCAAAAGACAGACATTTAGCAGCTGTCACACTGTTTTGATGTTTCAATGGAAATGCAGATGTTTACAAAAACCAACTGAACATGCTAGCATCATTTTCACACATGTAAACAAGAAAAGGCTTTTAATGCCTTTAAAGGGCGAGACATATAAAGTCAAGTCGACTGCCGGTGAGCGTCTGTCATTCTGGTTTTTATTTGTCATCGCTGTTGGCACTAGTTGGATCCCCCTCAACCTATTCACCATGTTAAAAAGGCTACTCTGATTGGCTGGTGACCTCTGGGTGAAATCACTGCATGACAAGAGAATTGGACTCCAGTGCAATTTCTAACTTCTTATCAAACATAGGCTATTCTCGATTAGAAGTATATAAACTACTATACTATAAACCATCTGTAATGAGCAACAATGGTGTGAAAATAGTGAGCAAAAGTTGCCAAGTGATGCTTTGTTTATCTAGTCTTGCGTCTTCTTCTAGCTTTCCCTTTTTGAAATTTGAATGATGAATACAGACTACCGCCACCTGCTGGAATACAGCTGTTGATGATGAAGATGAAGGCAATGTGAGGTGAAACAATAGTCTGTCTAAATCCCCTCTGGTTCTGATGAAGGGGATCTGAGGAACAATGAAAAAAGAAAGCATACCATCTACAACTGAGGAAGATACAGTTGAGGTTCGACATAAGCTCTGGCCCAATCAGTTCTGAATCAGTTCTTTGCTGTACAAATCAGTACAAAGTATATATAATTAACAGTTTTATAGAAAAGAGGGTTTCTCTAGGCCAGTAAAAATATACAAGGTGCCAGTAAAACTCTGATCTACTGGCCCGGGGGGCCTGCAGGGGAAAAACGTTACACTGTACACTGATACAGTGCATGTTGATTTTATGCTAAACAGGATACAGCTATATTTCTAACCTTCGTTTGACACTTTCCACACACCTGAGTACATGTAAGCACTAACGCACATCAGTAGCCAAGGTCTGTAAACCTGCACAAGTGTTCAATGTTTAATGCGTCTTTGGCCTCCATCCAATGTAATCTCTGGCTCTGGGGAAAGTTGCAATCCTCCCCACACCAACCTCAACCCTCCCTATACAGAAGGGTCAAATAGTTGGGCAACAGACCAGCTTTAAAGGACAAGGACACGGTCTATTTGACTAATATTTTCTTAATGAATCAATTAAATGTTCTAGTCTTGGCTTTCAAAGCATATGAATTTGCTTTTGCTAGATCAGCAGCCCAAAGCCTAAAGTTTTTCAATTTAATTCCATTTATGACAAAGAAAAGCAGCAAATCTTTGCATCTGAGAGACCACAGATTATTTTATATGTTTGACTAATTATCAGTAGTTGTCAATTATCTGTCAATTGGCCTGCCAATATGACTTTAGAACACATAAAGCATGAAGTCTCCTGTTTTCTGTTAAGTTGGATACACTTAGCATATTACCTTTCTGCATTACTCTCCACTTCCAATAAACATCTTTCTAATGTGAAAGCCACCACTACAATCCATCTGTCTGCTCCATGTGCTCCTTCTCGTCTTCTTTCTCATTCAACCTCTCGTCTGCTCCCTACCCTTCTGTCTGTAAGAGGTTGTGAAAACAGCAAGCACAGACACCTGTCTTACTGTACACAAGGGAGGAAAAGGTGCAGGACAGGAGAAAGAAAGCTTCTCTCCTCCTTGACACCAGCCTTCACAGACTGCACAGGAAGGAAAGGAGGACAGTTTTTTTTATTTAAAAGTGCCTCAGAGTGGCTGGGAAATACTCCATTACCGAAAGCACCTTTTTGCTACTTCAGCCAAGAGTAAGATGCTGCAAGAGACAGCATGTACTGGTAAGCTCCCAGTTAAATTAAAATTAGGGTTAATGACTTAATAGTGTTCCAAATCCCTCCGAATCACAAAATCTAAAGCACAAAATCTTATTATTCAAGCCACAATTCACAAGGTTTTATGGTAATTTGATGGAGACGACTCATTTGTCTTACTTAAGTCACAGGAACTAACCTGTTATTTTTCAAGGAATCTGAAAGCCAATCAGATGGTAGGAAGGAACGAGAACAAAGCCCTTAAAATGAAGCTTTTTATAATGTGCTCATTTGTCACAGACTCTCTGCTGCATCATTATACATGAGGTGGGCAAATCGCGTGTGCCTGTGACAATTTTATTGCACTCCTTGCACCTATAGAATCTCAGTGCTGAAGCAGTATGCAGCCACAAAATAAGAACATAATAGTTTTGATCACCTTGACTGCTTTAAAGGACAAATGAAATATAGTCAAGCACTTTACTTGCATAGTAAATTCAGAACAGCCTCCCAGGTCACAGGACTAGTGTAAAAACCCGTTAACGCATACAAATAAAATATACACTGCCCTGACACTCTGTTTTAACCTAAACTTTTGTTCTTTTAGCCATTATTGCCCCTGATTTCTATATGGTCCTCTTACTTAGGTACTGACAGAAGAAAAAGCCCATTCAGACTACAGTCCAGTAGCAACCCTCCTACAGTCTCTGTCCACAGATCCTCCACAGAACTCATTCATTCAGATGGGATGAGCTGTTTACCTCTGGAAGTATCTGTCAGAATATGGTGATTACATACACTTTCAAATTGATATGGTGGCACTACCAATACTCTCCACAACATTTGACACTCGACAACAGGAGCTGAGCAAATTGAGCAGGTGTCAAACAGCCACATATCACACCCACATAACTAGTGCCTGTCCATCTTGCAGCCTGTGATTTATACACATGGATGGGGTTGGCAATGACCTTGTGAGGAATGCCTCAACTTAACAACCCTCGAGAGGGGGCTCTTATAGCTGTATTCTCTCTGGTAGCAAACAAGACTGTTGCTGTTAATCCTAGGCTGCCTGACACTCTCAATGCTCCGAGGAGTCATCAACCGCCTATGGGGAAGGACTCTTCAGAGGCTATCTCAGAAGAGAAGAGATCCCTGGGCTCAATTAATGAGTAGAAAATGGTAGAAGGTGAGAAGTGATCAATCTCATGCGACGGAGCCCAAGAAACCTGCAAGCTGGGGGCTCTCACTTCTGGGAAAGAATGAGTCGGACATTTAAACATGAGCAACTAAGAACAAACACCGTACTCTAATGTAATGCAAGGTTCTGAATGCATTGTTCTACTGTATTTTCACCTTATTTGTCAATTTAAAAATCATCTCATCAAAAAAACATCAAATTATTAATTAAGCCAGACACTCCTCGAGAACTCTTGATAATCTCTGCGGTAATTAGTATGCAGGCTCTTGCTTCAGACGTTTGTCAATTAAAACCTGTCAGGACAAGAGCTAGCGGGTTGCTGCTGCTCTGCCTGGTAAGTGGCTGGGTGATAAGTGGTTGCCTTGCCTCATAACAAATTGTGTGATCTCAGATATGGCTATCAGTAAACCCAGCACAGCGCAGCACAGCAGTTGGCCTAATGTTTAGCACCTCATACTGGAGCTCAGGGTCATGGCAATGAACCAGCCAAACTCCACGACAATATCCAGCAGCTTCTGGAGCTCTGAGAATTTACATATTATCTAAAGATAGGAAGTAGCTGCAACCTTTCTCTGCAACCTACAAGACAAGGAACAATCCAAAATACTCTACTCTACTAAAACATTAACTCTAAAAACAACTCATTATCTGCTTGTACTCATTTATCCTCCACTCCATTCTCATGCACTGAATCAATTAGCCAATTGATGAAAAATGATTTTAGTCCAATATTTTGTGTTATTATACCGTACACTAAGAATTTATAGTGATTAGGTAATAAACTTAAGGGTAATAGATTATCAACATGTTTTGATGAAGGAACCACTTTGGTTGAAATGTTGCCACTTATGTGCACAGAACACAAAAGAGGTACTGGGACTGAGACAGAAGTGTGCTGGTATTTTTCCCATCTTTCAAAAGATTGTCTCAAAGAAGAAAAATCAGCCTGTACAAGAAAACAAGCCCCATGTCTAAATGTTTGGTTCCATCCTACGTTTAGAGGCAATGACGCAACATGCAATATACCAAATACACATAGGAACAGGTATGGAAATATAGTTCTCTGCCCACTAAACCAACACAGGATTAAAGATAAGTTAAAGATTCAGGATTTTAAACAACAAATAAATATGACTTATACAACTTAACTCTTCAAATGGAACTTTGAAAGAAATGCCTGAAAAAAATATTTAATTCCTCCTTTCAAATCTCTCTGTGATGAACAAGGCACCGAGGTTACCAACCGTAATTAAAAGCTTTGTTACTGGGCATAGATCCAATTGATTATGTTCTTCGACCAACGCAGACACCCACCTAATCACTCAGGAACTAATTTCAGCAGAAAGTCAAACCTCTTATTACGTAAGCAAACATCAATACAAAAAAAAAACCTGGAAGTCAGAACAGAGAAAGTGGTTGTCACTGTGTTGATTTTTAGTCACACTGGAACAAAAAACGCTTGATGCTGTAGTCCTTGGTTGAAAACAAGTGTGTCACAAAGAGACAGAAAAGAAATTATGTTTTAAAATCTGGCTTTTTTTCGCTCACTTAGATGTAATTTTTCAGGACCTTCGAACTGTGGTTCTGGTGTATGGTTCATTAAGAGCTGCTCATATTTCACCGCCCCCCTGTGAGCTGCATGCTCTGGACAAACAGAATTTTCCAGTAAAACCGCCACCAGAGTCTCACTGACCTTCACAAACAATACGTCCCTCCATCACCCATTCAAAATGGCACTGGGCAGCTGTGAGTATCCCTGCGGGCACTTTCTTAGATTCTTATACAATACTGTAGTAAACTAAGAACATTAAATGGATGGTGAGAGGCACGAACCACTGGAGCTGAGCATTCTCATCTTTTATTCTTGGTGCAGTTTACTGCATTTCACATAAATATTCAGTTAATCTCAGTCAAGATGCAACTCTGAAGATGCAATAATGCAAAATTCATTTGTCCATTAAATTTTGTGTATATTCAAATATAATCTTAAAGAGTTTGTGTTTTCTTACAGGAAAGTAAATTTAGTCTTTTTTACAAGCTGTACAAAAACAACACAGATGATAATTCTGTCAGATAATACTGAATCAAAGTAGATTTAATCTGGCTGTTTTGAGCACTTATAACATAGCTGTGGCATCATTATGTGGATTTTGTAAACAAGTGATTATTACTGTTTGAGATATTTGAGCATTGGGTGAATGCTAAATGACCAAAAAGGGTTCTTACCAGATAGACTGAGTCCAAATTCTTCCCTTTACACTACTTTCCATCTTAACCTAGTACCAATTAAGTGGCACGAATGGAAAAAAATGACTGCTGTCAGGACTTTTGGGTTGTACAAAAGGTGTCACACTGACCTAGGCTAATGGTTACGTTACTGAAAATCACAGAATGTTACAGGCAGCACAGCAGCAGGCAGTCACACCATCGCTCATGTTTGGTGTAAAAAGCAGGAGTCACTAGACAAGAAAGTGACTACAGTTGAGTAACAACGACCGTGACAAGGTCGGAGCCGAGGGCCGGAGGTGGGGCCCCAATGCACCAGCCACCTGCTAAGCCTGACATCAAGTACACCATGTCCTCACACAAGGCAGCACGGGTGACTGCTGTTGTACCCAGAGAGTGGTGAGTAATGGTCAGGAGGTAAAATAGATCCCGAGGTCCAGGGACACAACATTTACAAAATTGAGTGGAGTAAATAAATACAATAATAATAAATACACCTTCCTCTTTTAGAGTGATCAGCTCAAATTTAAAACCATAAATTCTAATAAATCTAATGTAAATGGTACAGGATGTGGTGTCACAAAGTGTAGCAATGGAAATCCACCATAGTCTGCTGCAAGTAGTCCTTCTGCTGATGTTGGTTTTTGGTTTCTTTGCTGTGGTCGTAAATTGGCCCTTGTGCCAAAGCTTAACTGTGACTCGGTCAGAACAGCAAGCCTGAAGAAGACTCAGCTGTCCTTATCACTTCAACACCTGGTCATATAACAACTAGTTTCAGTTGTGTGCTAATTATTGTATGCCCACATTCAAGATTAAGCCTAGAAACTAAATTAGTTGAGTTGCTAATGTTACTACTAATGCTTCACTGAAATAGATACGACAATGTAAGTGCAGCCTCTACAATATTAGGAATATTTATCATATTTATAAATCTTGTTAGCTGACACTCTTGTTTTAAACACTGCTGCACAACAGAGGAGCTAACGTTAGAATGTGTTCTGGCGAGCCCTTCACTCTGTTGTGAAGAAAGGAGGGTCTCCAGCACAAATTTGTTTGGAGTCTCACTAGACCCCGTAGAGGCTGAAATTAAGTTAGTTAATGCAGTTAAAACAGTTGTGACACCAGCACCACTTTTAAATGGCAAATGATTTAAATGCATTTTCACATCTGCACTTCGCACAATGTCTGGAGATTCAGGTCTGGACATTGTGCAGAGATCTGTGCTCACACATGCAGCACACAGCAGGGGATGGTCAGGGCCTGACGTGCTCTCATTCGGGGGAAAAGTCCTTTTGGTTTTGGTGAGGGGTGGTCATTATGTAGAGAGTGCAGGAGGCATGACGTGACACAGAACTTACAAAACGCAAATATACTGTGTTCTGTTTGCAGTACATGAAAGTGCAGCCCATCACATGATTAGAATCAACACGTTATATATGTACACATAGGCTCACACGGACATTACACAGACTTTATATTAATGAGCTCGAAACATAAAGTCTGGGTAATCTCCGAGCCGACTGACTCAGATGTTTGTGTTCTTATGTCCAAAAAAACACTACACTTACATTCTTCTGAAAAAAGACAATGTCTTAACAGTATGATAAGATTATTCTGTCCCTGAGAAGCAGCTCATTACAGCACACATTAGCCAGTGTGCTGTAAAGAGCTCTGCCAATGTGGCACAACCAATCAATTACAGAGAGCCTGGGGAGCAAGAAAACAGACCAGGAGGAGTGATAGGTGAAGCTAAAACCCCTGTGTTATTTAGCCAGCCAGACAGTGTGCAGCTGTTACTGTTTGTGTGTTGTTTATGCAAGCTAACACACGGCTGTGCGGGGTGGTGGGAGCGCTATGACTGTGATGTTGTGATTTTAACAGCAGGCCCAGGGCCGGCGGTTTATTTTCGTCCGTCATCCCGTGAGTGACGGTCCAATCAAGCTTGGGACAGACTGTCAAGCCTGTCAGGCTGAGGAATGAGAGGAGATGGGACAGAGAGCAGGATCAAACCATGATGGACGGACCTAAGCAAAGCAGCCACACAGTCAAAGGCAGGAAGGTGCGAGAAATGAATGAAATTGTAGAAGACACAGTGGATAATGGAAATATGTATGTGTAGAGAAAAGGAGAATGACTGGAAGAAAGCAAGGAGAATTAGAGAAAAGGAAGAAGGGCAAAGGAAAAAAATCCACTTGATTCATAAACTGAATAATGAGGAACTATTGATATGATTATTCTTACCAATCCAACGCATCAGTGAGGTGAGAATCTGAAGATATTTGGTCTTCTGAGCACTGAAGAAGGTAAAAGGCCCCAACAGAAGAGTGAACACGCTCTGTAGAGGGGGAAAGAATTAAAGTAGTGAATATTTTAATTGTTTTACTAGCTCAACACAAGACAATCAACGATCAACAGCTAATGAAAAAGCGATGACTGCAACAAAAAAGGCTGGCTTCAAGTGAGACTCTTTCTTTACTAAGCAAAAATAAGAGCAGGAGAATACAGAGAAACCAAGGTAATGAGGCTGTAAATGTCAGAACTTGTCAGCAAGTAACACTGATTTACAGGGAATAAACAACATAACAGACACTACATTTATGATACTTCTAATTATAACACTTCTAAGTTTTAGATCATTCTTGAGTTGCATTTATGTGTGTTGTGGATATGATTAGTACTGAGTGCAGCCGAAACTGCACCTGTAATTGTGATTCTGCCCTGATGTGTAATTTTGAAACGTCTGTGGAGTTGCATCATTCCCCAAGTGCTGTCAAAACCCCATGAGTCCTTTCAAAGCTAGCTGAGCAGATGAACAGGTTGCCCAATCCACAGTCCAACAGAAACTTCAAATCCTTTCAGGCCACTGCTCTGATTGCCTATCAGATACTTTCTTTATCAAGAGCTTCAATCAGTGACAGTAGCTCAGCTACTGTAGCTTCAATTCCATCAGTTCCCCTCACTTCTCCTCCTCCACACCTGCAAATGCATTGCCTTCATCCATTTCTTCCCTCTGCCCCCCTTCTCCCACACTCTCGGGCCTGACTGAACAGTTTAAGTGGCATGTGATTTCAGTGGTGGTACTGTGCCTTTTCTTCTGAAGAGGACCCTGCAGGGTTTCAAAGAGGGACCTTGACCTCACATCAAACACACGTCGACTGGCACACAGCTACATTCAAACCTTAGTGAAAATACAGAATGCAGATGAAATATCTCCACAACAATTGGGTGAATTGATAGAAAATGGTATAGAAAAAAATCATGTTCTCCAGTGGACGAATATGTGGTTTTGAGGATCATATTTTGACATGTTTTGAATGAACTACTATGAAATTTGTTAGGGTGTAATGACTTTTTTTGTTAGTTTGTTATGTAGTTTCTTCATTGTCTTTTATGTAGTTTCTTCATTGTCTTTTTGCAACATAGACAAGACAGGGAACATAAAAATAATGAATGTAAGTCTTTTCAGACTTTCATCTAGTGTTATCAGTGGGTGAAAACCTGAATTTGAACTTTCTTCGTAGACATTATTTTACGACTAAATACCTGCAAAACCAATGACATCTCCTTTGCACACACAATGCGGTTTAGTATGTTAGCATACTAAACCGCATTGTGTGTTAACTTATGATTTCATCAATAAGTATGTTATAAGCATGTTGGTAAATTTAGCATTTAGTTCAAAGCATCAATTTACTGAAGTCCAGTCTGACAGAGCAACTAGCATGACTGTAGACTCCTACCTTAGTCTTTTAAATTTCACATTTTGTCCAGGAAGCACACATCAAACTATCAATCGCCTGATTTTGAGCATAGCCTGAACCAGGCTCAAAATCATACGTATCCAATTACACCATGGATTCCCACAGTATGTTTGAAGGAGTGAATTAGAGAACAAATATAGTTCAGACACAGCAAGAGTCAGCTATTATTTCTACCTTTATACATTGACAGCTGGGTTATCTGTGGGTGTGTGAGCAAGAAAAAAAAAAAAAAAGAAAACTTTATAATGATGATGCCTATGTGTCTATACAGTGGTTCTCAAACTTTTTACACTGGGTACCACCTCAAAAAATATTTGGCTCTCCAAGTACCACCATTATGACC
>JAUMHL010000029.1:5074946-5118057 GCA_032362345.1 Sandelia bainsii | reverse complement strand
ATGCCCTACTTTCATGATATAATATCACTGTAGTGTGAACTTTTTACGTTTTCCATAAATTTCACCCGAAAGCCAAACATCCCTAACTTTTTGTGATGTGTTAAATATATTGTCGATTCTAAATATTGGGTATCAGGGATTGACTGGGACCTATTTTAAAGGTTTGGTACAATAAAGCCAATCAAAAGAAAATTTAATTCCTAAACTTTCTATAACACTTTTGTCCACCACTGCTTATTGTGTCACTGCTTCCTTACAACAGCTTACACAGAGGCACTGCTGCATATGCAAGTGAAAATAGAAGCAGCTTTGATCTAATTTCCAGTTGGAGGAAGTGAAACACATCCAACACAAAAGCTTACACTGCTGTGTCTCCACACTATTCAAAATGTGACTAACAAGGAGGGAGAAGACAACACTGACTAAAAAAGAGATGGGGGAAGGATAAAGAGCAGAGATGCAAGGAAAATGCATATTTGTGTTATCTGGAAAAAAGTTAAGAGACAGACAGTATATTTTATACTTGAATTAATGTGCTAAATGATCTAACTAATGATCAACTAAATGAAGTTGAGGATAAAAAACAGTACTGTACAGTTTCAGAGTTCACGTCTGACTAGAGTCACCACGTTAAAATTGAATGCAATGGCAGGACTCTGAATAATGTCACCCACTAAGAGTCGGGTAGGATTAACTATGTGACATTCAGCTTTATACCATAGAATACAGACATCTTTATCTCACTGCAGTATCACTAAATCACAATCTCATCATTGTTGAGCAAAGACCGTTGCAGTATGCAAGAACAATTAATGAGCTGGCTGGACTGTTTGTGCCAGAGCTCGTAAAAATTATTCACACATTGGTCATCTGCAGTGTGACTTAGAAGGTGATTAGGATGTTCCACTTACATGATTTTAATAACAAAAAGGTCTTTCTGCAAGAAGGCGCTCACCTTTCCGTAAGGTCACATTTACCTTCCTTTATAAACTCAGAATGTAAATTAATCAAAGATCATTTAGAAAAACAAAAACAGTTACACATTGCAATCCTATATGGAGCACAGTTAAATTTGAAATGAACTTCAAACCCTGCTTACTCTCTCATATCTATATATACAGTACCATAGCTGACCAATCACTGTATGAAGTGGGGGTGAATCCTCAAATGAACTGCTCAAACTCTCTAGTCTAGTTCTTCAATCAATCAATCAAATGTATTTATAAAGCACATTAGAACAACTTTCGTTGACCAAAGTGCCGTACAAGTATAGGAAACAAGTCAGTAGTTACTATACGGTGTATATAGTTAATATACAGTGAGCATTCAAGCAATAAATTCAATTAATAATGTGGTTATTCTTATAAACCTTAACTTGACCCTGCTGCAGCTGTTTTTAAAAACATGTATTTACAGGTATTCATTTCTTTACAAAGGCAGTCACTTGGCAAGGTGAACGCTGATAAGCATCCATTTGCTCCAGACTTTGACTTTGAACAAGCTGCTGTTTCCAAGATATTTCCGTAATTAAAAGCCGTAATATGCAGTTCTGCTCCTCAAAAAAGAAACCATTACACACCTATCAAGGTAAAAATAACGAGCAACAGCACACAGTGAAGACTTATGACAGGCTTGGGACATATCTGGGGAGGAAATGAGAAACGATAATTTGACAGTGGTTTAATAGGGCGATGGCTATTTCACTCCACCCATTATCCCAACTATTGTAAAAGGGGGGGCACAGAAAGAGGAGGAAGAGGAAGTAGATGCAATATAGTACATGACACTTTGCTCCCAAATTAAACTGGCAGACCCTATGAAAACATAAAAGAATAAATCAAGGAAGACTGCTGTGTGAATGTGGAATATGTTGAGCCATAATTGGAAAAGACAATGATTGGATATTTTATTCGCTACTTTAGGGAAGGGCACAATGGCAATGGGTCAGTGGACAGCACTTAAGCAGGTCCTCCCTAAGGAGCAACTAAAGAACACCATGACCTAACTAACCAATCGATTCATAAAGACAATGAGGTGGGATGTTGCTGCCGTGGTAAACTACAAAGTACAAACCAACAAACATGCAGCCGTAATGACCTCAAGGTTATACTGGGTTTCAATGAGGACAGCTAATTATAAACTGTCTGCCTTTTTAATGTGAACTGCTGTACATTTCATGGAAATCACGTTTATTTTCAGCAAGTGAGACCATAACATCACTCTGAAATGTCCTTGTACCAGATAACCAGCTTTACACCCTGGCTGTCCCCCCCCATTCAGTATGTAGATTTGTCTCCTCTTCGCATCCTCCCTTAGTCCAAAAAAAAAAAAGAAAGAAAAACATCACAATGGAAAGACCTTGTTTAAGCAGCAAAGGAACAAATGAAGTATTTTACTTTACCTCCAAGGAGATATGCACATAAACAACTGTTTTACATGCAATAATAGTCACCAAGTGTTGACATTTGACTGGTGGAAATAGAGTGGCCTACTTATTTTAAAAAAAACATAAAAAAAAAAATAGGCATAATAGATATTCAGTATAAGAGCTAGTCTGATAGGTTGGCCAATATTAGCATTTTGCAGAAATACTGGTGTCTGCATATACGTCAGGCAGTAAGCAACTGCAATACACAACTGCCAAACTAGGATTGAGGTCATTTAAAAATACTGTCACTAGTCAACCTGCTCTCTAGAAAAAAAAATGTTCATACACACAAACTGTTTTCCCTGTTACAATGTGGTGGCAATGTAGTCACTACATTCATTAAAGGTTAAAAGGATTGGTTAAGATTAGGGAAAGATGGATCAATATCAAGTGCTGGAAGCCCCTAAACATATCCATAACCACTTTTGTCACCATGTAAATTTGTGGCAGGACACTTATGTTGTAAATAAAAATGATCATATCTGATAAAACTTTAGTGGGGGGTGGAATCTGTATTAACAAAATCATGATGTCTAGAAAAAATAGAACAAGTATCTATCTAAATTAAAAAGTCTCATTAGTTATTCTTCAGTGACCTCTGCAACTCCTCATCACCAGTCAGTCCTGCACCGGCAGCACCATACAGCTTCCTGCTGTTGTGTTGAGTGGACTCCCCCCGTGTGGATCGCAGCTTAAACACTTCTTCCTGCTGAGATAATCTCAATTAAACCATCTGCACTGTCATCTCCCCACAGTTCCGGCCCTGACTGGGAAAGTCGTTGCCACTCGGCTAAAGTATATACCTCCTTACTGTACACATCAAATATGAGTGCTCAGTCATGTGTGGGGCGTCTCTAAGATGGCAAACGAAGCTTATCCTATTCTTAAGTACCCACACTCAGCTCAGTAAAGTCATGCTGATATTGATACTTAAATGGTTCGAGCGTAGTAAAATATTAATCTTCCAGCTATCACCGTTTTCCAGAGGACAAAAACAGACTCACAAGCCACAGTTCAAATGTGGTGCCTTGTTCTAATTGTTCATTGTATAACAATGATTAAACAACATGCAACAAAGAAAACCTCTGCACTCTCAATTAAATACTTATTATTATTAATACTTAAAACTACTACCTGAACTACTACCTAGCCTGGCGGGTAAAGATGTGTCGTGCACACAACATGGTAATATATTTTATTTTCTACCTTTCAGCTGAGTCTTAACATGCACAATGAGAGCGCTTTTGATGTCTTCCATCACAGATTAGAAATTTACTAATTAGGAAAGCTATAACCAACCAACGATACAATCTCCCATAATTTGTAGGTATTAATACTTAAAAGTTCAATTTGCATCAGTCTCTCTTCATATATTAGCTAAAGAACTGAAAGAAGGCATAAACGCTGTTAAAGTACTGCAGTAAAAAAAGATGGCGTCCACAGAGAACGAGCATCAAGGTCACTGAAACGCCGCTTTGAATAAAAAAAATTTGTCAGTTAATTAATCAATCAGCCCAGTCTTGAGAAAAGTGGTGGGGTGGGTCATTTCTGAATTCTGTCTGCCTTGTACATCAAATAAACTTTATTTCAATGCATGACACACTGTATGGCTTAATAGACACAGTGTAAATTGAAACATCTGCATGATGATAAGAAGTGAACATGCAGTGTAAGCATAATGTCTTTTAGCTCATATACCGCATTGATTTTCCATCACTCCCCACATACTGGGAGAACAATAAATCAGCCATTTAAATTGTACTGGCTGTCCAGCAGAGTGGAGTCTACCAACTCCTGCTTGACTAGCCACTGTGGCAAAGCCCCTGCAGTGGAATTCAAAAAGAAAACTTAACAGGGGACAATCAAGGACACAAGTTTAATTGAGGTCTCCGGAATCACTGCTGGAGCTGAACAAAAACCCAGAAAGACCTCACAGTTGCACAGCAGCTTAATCTTTTCAATCAAAGCTATGTAAAGGGCTAGGCTCAACACTGAGTGCTCTGTTATGCAACAGCCTCTATCTCCCTTTCGCGCCCTCAGAGCTGACAAATATTGTAGCTATGATATGATAATATTGTATGATAATATCGTAGATCCACTCAGGCAGCGAAACATAAGAATCAATCAGCGACAAACCACAGTCGATGGATCTTCTTAAGAGCCATCAGAACCTGGGATGAAGCAAAAGGCTCTCGTGACATGTCCACGACTGATAGTGCTGATGTGTGAAGTCAATACTGATTAGGTCAAAGATCTGACCTGACAAAAAAATCAACCAAGCTGCTTCAAGTCTTATTAACATGAAGTAATTAGTCTCTATGTGAATTCAGCACTTTATGAAAATTATGGTGTCTACTATACAAGGTATAAGAGTCAATATCACTTTGTTGTGGTTTGTGGTCTCTGAAAGCTGAGTAAAACTGGACATGACAATGTGGGATGGCTAGAATGTTGCGAAGAGGCAGAAATCAGCTAATTTAACTTCGTAAGAACCACACATATATTCCAGTCTACCAATAGGCTGCATGTCAAGACTGACACTCAGTTGATGTGACTGACATGATGGGACGAGCTGGAGGTGTGGAGCTAATAAGAAACCATGATGCCTGAGAACACACTCAATTCAATCGTAGCCCTCCAGATGTTGAAGTGAAGAAGAAAAAAAACAAAGAAAGCAACACAGTCGAAGGAAATGGAAACAGGTTGAAAAATACTGGCTTGCTTTAGTCACGCTGAAGTTATTAACAATGAACTGCAAATAGTATCAGAACTCCAACATTAACTACAGCTGAATGGGTTCCTCATTGGTTTATTGCTGCTGATAAAGGTCTACTCATCTGCACAGGGACAGCTGTTATCAGACCTAAAAATAACCCACAATCTGTTGTCCACAGTGAGCAAAGCACCCCAAACGCTGTCCGTCTGGAGGAAATACAGCAAGAAATGTTCAAAGTGATTCACACCTAAAATCTAAGAACACAGTGTCCAAACAGAAGACACACCACTGAAAAAGGTCAGCAGATATAAACTATATTAAAGCCCTGTTCTTAAAGGTGAGTTTGATGCTACTGAAATTATATCAGAAATGCAATCAACTGGTTAGTTATCTATTTATAACAACATATTTGAGTTTTGGATGATTGGTTGGACAACAGAAAATTATTTCAAATCGTCAGCTTGGGTTCTTCTTCTAAATGTTTTACTATTTCCAGTTTCATAAACAAATCAAACACTTGTAATGAGTTAGCTGAAGTCTGCGACGTGACCACTGCAACTTATTTGTGGCCACTCTCAAAATCTGAATCAAGATAATGTGATAGGAGAGTAAATGAAGTGGTAGACAAAGCAGTGAGTGTAAATATCTAAACTTGTGCAGATAACAATGTATCCGGCAGCACTCACAAGAGACAGTCTATGTACATCACCAGAACAACTCTCTCTGTCCAAATCACTCTGTCCCTTTGCCTCCGATTCCCTCTCTCAGCACCAATCACCCTCACAGGGATTAAAGCTCTTTAGAGCAACACCATAATCAGGCTGCACTTTAATCTCTCGTCATTTTCTAAACTCCAGAAATGTTATGGCTGCAGTAATGTCTCTAGTATCATCCCAGTGACTCCCATGGATGCAAACGAGCTGCTGCCTTTTCACTGCGTGGCCCAAATGCACTGCTACAGGCATTTATTTGTGTATTTTAATTGACACAAGAGTACAAATTAAGTAAGAAGGGGTAAATAAAATATTTTTATTGGACAAGAGATGTCAGATTCTTAAACAGGGGGCATTACTTTATATATACATATGTGTACATATGCTTGTGTTTTTGTGGCGATCCCCACAAAAAAACTCTGCCTTACGCACATTTATTTAGTTAGTCTGAGACACACTAACACTGATGCTGCATCAATGTGACTGATTATTTATAATAAGTCATAAATCACAGTGTGACTCATTCAGGATGGATGGATCAGCAGGATTAGAATGGCTTAAGACATCACTTTGATTAAACAAGACAAACATCACCTCAGAGATATTACTCTTTACAAAAATGTGCTGGACAAAAAGTACAAAGACACAGATGACAGTCTGAGTTTTCAAAGTAGATCTAATACAAACACACCTTTACAGACTTATATATCATAAAAGCCTATTTTTCAGCTAGTAATTTTAAGGATGGCTTCCCTGAACGGCAAAACTGAAAAAAAGGGCATCTTGTCCTTGCAGCTAAGCTCACAAGGTGACACTAATATAAAAAGGAGCCCGGGTGGATCCTGGGTGGGGCAGGTTTTGATAGCTCTTTCCACAGGGTAGATGAGCAACTGTCAATTATTTACACTCATGATTCCAGGTGGTGTCTTAAGGCGAGAGGCGCTGACCCTGTGAAAGCGTGCATACATGGAGAAAATTCAGCTACTGCACAGGATCTGCTGAATGTTCCATCACAGCTTGTGGGATTCTTTGAATTTATTTAAGCAAGTCAGGACAAATAGACTCTCAGAACAAAATTATACACTGAAAGGTAACTAAAAGACAACAATTCTACAACCATTCGTGGATTGTAGGATGGATTTAAATGTTAAATCTATGATCAGGGCATATAATGTTTCAGTATGACTGCAGTTTCTTTTTTGTTTAACAGCTAAAGCACATCAACCCTCTTTCAAGATGAGATACAAACACAGACGACTGCGATGCAAAAACTGGCAGCAACATTTCAGACTCTGCAAATAACACAAACATAAGGTGACATTTGGTTTCCTAATATTTCTAAAGATTCCATACAGCTTTTCTATAAGCACATCAACTGTATATACTGTAGTTTCTGCACCACACCACTAACTGTACAGCACAAACTGTGTTTACTGAATATAATGGGTGATTTTAAACCTCTCCACATGCACTGTACTTATATGAATGTGTAGTTACAACCATGTGTTACCTTAGTCACAAAAGAATTACTGGAAGACAGGAAGAGATTTCAGATTTTAACTTGAGTATTACAATAATACTTTAGTATTAGAGTGCTACTTGTACGGCCAAAATCAGTAAATCACTATTTGTCAATGTTCACTGCTAAAAATGTTCTCCAGTGTTACATATCTAGTTTCCTAAACAGTCATAATGAAAATGGGAAACTGCAAGTGTAAACAAACTGACCGGAAATTACAGATCAGCATTATTTCAATTTGCTTCCATGCAGTAAGAGGCTTATGTCACAGGAAAAACCTAATTTATTGGTAAATGGTTTGAGCTCATTCTATTAAAGTGTAAGCACAGATAGAAAGGAAAGACCGCAGAGAGGAGGAGGGAGGCTGAGAAATTATACAGGAGGAGATCAGCACATCTATCACTGTCGTTGTACAAAGTTAAAGCCTGAGTGGAAATCACAAAGTTTGGCTTGCTTAAGACTTCAAGGACACACTCACATTCTTTCTGTGGGCTGCAGAGGTGGGCTGTCAGGTGAAGTTTGAGTGAAAAAGGGACTCAGGATAGAAAACATTGTCAGCTGTGAATCTGACAGAAATGCAGGGGAGATTTGGTACATTACAACTTGTTCATGCAGCAGATGAAAACATCTGTATACCTGGGTTGTTTGGGCCAAAAGTATATTTTTCACACTGCCCAGAAGCTTCATCGCTCTATAATACCTTTTAGCCTCTCAGTTGGTACTTAACTTAGAATTAGGCAGCAAATAGGACAGATAATGCTGGATCAACTGTGTTAGATTTTGTTGTCTCAGCAGGTCACTTTGTCAGATCAGCCAAATGTTAAGTGATAAATTCTTACTATTACTTGGCTTTACTTGACTTTATTAGTAGTGGGGCGTAAGTGCATCTTAGACCAACTAGACAACAGCCACGTTTTTTATCTTGTATTAAAGCCAACTCAATAAATTAATGTTAATTAGCTACAGCAGATAACATATGTAGCCTAAACAAAGATAATTATTGCAAAATAACTTTTCCTTAAGAACACTTGCACTGATAAAACTTGTTCCATCAACATGAAAATTTAATGATAATGATAACAGCGCTGTGCCGAACCAATCATGTGGCTGTGATAGAGTTACAGCCACGTCAGGTTACACTGAAAACATGGCACAAAGCGTAGGAGTAGTAGTTGGCAGCAGCACACGTGCTAATGTTTGGGCTACTGTAGCTGTGCACACCAGTGCATCAGCGGTGGAGAAAGGAGGAGAAAATGACAAGAGAAAGTGTTAACGGAAACTTAAACAACTGTGTTACTGAATAAGATATCCCAACGAACACAGCCCAAAAGTCTCAAAAGATAAGGAGACTGTTGAGAAGAAGGGTCAGAGGAATTCTGTAGTGTGGAGATAGTTTAAAGCAGCAGAGTAGCAAGGACTGGAAACTGTATTGAAAGCATGTTTCCACAAAAAACAGCTAATACCACTAATCATTTTACCATGCACCAGAGACACAGTGATATTATAAATGCAATAGCCTACTTTATTAAAAAAAGACATAATGCCAGTAAGCATGTTCAAAAAGGTTGCATTCAAGTAACTGAATACAAGTAAAAAAGACATTTTAAGCTTGACAGAAATAATTATTTGCTTTATAGTGCAATATATATCAATACTGACTGAATTTTTTCCACATCGACAAGCCCTAGTGTAGCCTCAGTTTTATTTGCCTTAAAAACTTTGCTCATAACCAGTTGCTGGGATTTGAAAGAAGGAGGTAAATTACAGGCAGAGTGTCTTGCAACTACTGGGCAAGAAACACAGGGGTAAACAGAGGTGCATGCTGTTGGGAAAAGGAATCGACACTTACCAGAAACACCCGGTACGCATTTTTCCTCGTGACAGGACCCCAGCATGGGTCTGTATCATTGTACTTCACACTGCCAGCACTGCAGGAGTGGTTTCCACTGCACAGAACACAACACACACACACCAAAGCTTAGTTTTTAATTCCAACCTTGTGAGAAACTCATGCAGATCACAGATCATCACATCACGCTTTCAATCTATAACGTAAACTCTCATTACAACTTGTGATGTGAAAGTTATTAAAGACCACCGTCAGATTGCTCAGCTGAAGGAAAAGCTAATGCTGTGTGCAGCAGAGGATGTGAAAACTTAGAGTATCGCTTAAACATCATAGTGTTAAAAACATATTTATTCTCTGTCCAAACTAAACCATCAAAGTGTTGAGAAAAAACAGTTCTGTTACAGTTCTTCCTAGTTTCTGTAAAGACTAGGAAGAGTAACCTATCAGACTGTCTGATCCACTGCTCTCTACACTGACTGAGGGGAAACGCTTTGTTGTTTTGGGAGTATTTAGCCATTGTGTTTCTTTGAGATCTTTACAAAAAACCCACACCTGGTTTCAGCAGGTAAAGTCCAGCTTAGCAAGAATTTAAGATAAAATGATGGTAGTTTATAAAAGGCAGCTATCACAATAATCACTGTAAGAAGCATTTACTGTCACTACCTTGAAATCACCACAGTAAAACAATACTAAAGGTGAATGTGGCTATTTCGGTGGTGGTCCAGGCTCTTAAGGGCAGAGTCTGCAACTATATGAAACACCTTATTCTCACCCAGTCTGGCCAACAGGCTTCCAATAAAGTTCTGTCTGGAAGCAAGTCAGTGTGATTTAGATGCTACAAGCACCAGTAAAAGGTTAGCAGGCCTAAGGGCCTCTGTCAGCAAAGCTTTATTGTCTTAATCGTGAGTTCAGAAGGTGACAGTAGGACCAAGGTGTGGGGGAAGAGGAACAAATGACATGAAGACAGATGTGCTATATCTTGCCAAAACTGAAAGTAGCAAATGCTCTCCTTGTAGAACATTTGGAACATCTTTAAAATCCTTCAGTATATTTCACAATAAAACTGAGAATGAATGTGATAAAAAAAGTGCATTCTTACCAGGCAACTTCCATCAGTGATATAGGCACTGCTGCTGCGTAAATGGCCATGTCTCCGTATAGATAGACTATGATGCAGATGTAGAACATATTCACACCAACTGAAAGACAAAAATGGAAAGATCGAGACATAAGTGACTCGGGAATGTGTGACAAGTTTGTCTATGAGTAAAATCTGAAAATTTATAAGCCATACAAACATTTCATGAACATGTGCGTCAGACTTTACCACCGCATTAAAATGCAACCTCATCCACGCTTCCACTTCATTTCTATTCATTCATCCCCCCATGCTTTATTCTGGGACAGCAGCCCGCAGCAAAAGCACATCTTAATGGTCCAGAGAAAAATATTAATAGTATTAATTAAAAAACTAATCAGTCCATGAAGAAAATTTTGCCCATCAGCCATTATTCTCAACAGCAACATGCTCTTATCTGCGTGCCCTCTTGCGTTCATCCACACACCAGACGAGCAAGCCCGGCCAAAGTGTATGTGCCAAGCGAAGATCGAGAGCTTTCACCAGCAGCCAGATCATCACAGTGCACCACACATCTATCATATTCTTGATTTCTCAGAAGGGGGTTCAACTGTCCAACTGGACCACTCAGCTAATTTATTACTGCCTAGGAAATTAGAGCACAGAGTTCATTAAAAACTGATTTTAAAAAAAGACAGATTTACAGCTTAACGAGCTACACTGATTCCTTTATGAATGAAATGCTGCGTGTGCGCCTGTCAGCGGTTAATTTAACCTGGAGCAGAAGTCGAAAACATAAGGAACTGGCAGCCCAACAACCAATCATCCAGTCATAAAAAAGCTGTTCACAGGTTCACAGCACAGTCATCGATGATTCTGTTGATCCATCCAGAAATTAAAAACACATAATGCCAACACTCCACACTCCACTCAAAGTAAAAGTAATACAAAAGTCATATAACTTGTGGTTACATTGCACATTTTTATTGTTTGGTAAGATTTATTGTTCTTAAAAGCAGGAATATACGTTTTATTTGATTTTAATTTATTTCAAACTAATTAATAAAAAGTTAAACCAACATTGCAGGTATGACCGTACTGATTTAAGAGTGTTTGTTACATTATACTTGATCTTTGATTCATCTTTTGAAAATGAATTTCTCTCTAATGCCATTAAGGTGCAAACAGTGTGGCAGGTATAACATAATCAGTATTACATATTTTGCACTAGAATCATAAGAAATAATCCTTGAAAATGCAGCCTTTCTTACTACTTTTCCAGTTCAATAATATACATGTAATATTTAATATATCAATAAGGCAACATATCAAAACACAGACTTTTGTACAGCCACCAAAAAGAGCACAACCACAGATGAACAATAAAACAGCATGGAGCACACTGGTAGCCTATATGTTCACGTAAATGCCGAACAATCACACCGTCCTCGGTTCAAGTCCGTCTGGAGACCTTTGTTGTTGACTCACACCCACTCTATCTCATCATGTTCCCTGTCTGCCCTCTGTTGTCAAACTATCAAAGTAAAGTCTCAAAATTAGCATCAGTTTTTGCTAGGTCTACTATAGCTAAGTCTATATACTTTCCATCAAGCGTAGATGGAGCAACAGAAAGTACAATTCTTTTACTCTTTTACTTATTTTAAGTACATCTAAAATTGAAATAACTAGGCTCTAGCATTGTGAAACAATACGTAATAATTATGTTAAAATATCATCCAGCTACACAAGGTTAAGAGAATGAGAACTAAATCTTCCTTCTTCCTTCTCACATTGTCAGAAGAAAGAATGAGTTTCTGTGTGTTGTATAATGTCTCCCGTGGAACAACATGGACGAGGCATATTAGCGTCTCTGTGGAAGACAGCAGAAACAGGGCGTACTGTACTCTGCTGCTGCTGTCAGTAAGCGATAGCGAGGCGAGAGTGCTGCATGACCACAGGGATGCCGGCCTTCACGGCACTGTAACTAATATTTCTCAATTACCCAGAGCTACAGGCAAAAATGTTGCAAAATGGCTCTTCACGTAGGAGCATGGTCTTTCATGTAGCTGTGAAATGCATCCTTATCCATCATCACATGGCTTCTGACCGACAGCAGACCTGACAACCTCTCTGTGAGCAGCTATCAAGAAAAAAAAAAGCACTAAGGCCACATGTAGTTAAGTGCATATTATGGGGATGCATTTTTATTACCTTGAAAAAGACTAACTGTACTGAGATACTGGTGCATTCAGAGCTTCAATACTGACAATATGTCATTTTAAAGACAGTTTTACACAAAACTCTACTTTGACTGGCTGTAAAACTGAAAATTTTCATGGTGTTTGGTCACAAATAACTCATCAGAAACTGCCACTGTCACACTGAAAGCATCTGAAATAAAAAAAAAGGGGAAAATTACTTTCACCTTGTTAACCCATCTCTCCTTAAATTCCCAATTCTTTGGGTATATCAGAGTGGATTTTTGATGAACTGAGACTACAGACATTCACAAATCAAATCTAAATTGAGGCAACCCCTGAGGTAAAAACACTATTAACAGTTTGTCTCCAAAATAAGTAAATAGGGCACTACAAAGGAGCTAATTCAGGTCGACACAACGTCTGTGAAATACAGGTAACATTAAGCTGAATCTCTTTGTCAGAACATAATACCAATAAATTAATAGTGTACGTGACTGGTAATGATATTGTTTTTTTTTACATCTAGCGACTAAATGCAGTAGAGTAAATCTAGGTATCTCCAAAAAGAAGTTCTTGACTAATACTGGATTTTTGAGGCAGATACCAATTGAAATATTGGAAAGTTTACAAAATAATTTGTTGTGAGTGGGAAACTCATGTTATGTTATAGACAGCCCCCAATTGTAAAGATACAACGCACTCCTCATCACAGAAAATGCTCAAAATACGTTTGTTTGTTTTTTCCATGTTTTGAGTCAAAAATGAGCTTCCAATCAGAAATTAGCACTGAACTTTGTCAGCAGATTCATTGTAACAACAGACCTGTGCTGTTCTCTTTCAATTTGAGAAACAAATTGAGATTTTATGGACCAGGTTTCCTTCCTGGGACTAAAATTGTAATATTGATCTGGTGGGTTGATCACAGTTGGCCATTATAATGTACTTTTTTAAATTAAAGTGCATCTGTTTCAAAGCTGATGCAGAAAACTATAGCAGCAGTGGCTTATGGAAAGTGACTAGGCAGCAAGCTGAAGCAAACATGTCCATTTATCTTCCCAGTGGCTCAGGCACTCTGGATTTTTATATTGCAAGTGCTCTCAATGAACAAGTATGACATTTAAGTAAAAGTCACTGAAGTATTAAAAATGGATGTGCCCATGTTTGGTTCTCATTAACGAAAGAAGCCCGGGTTGCAGTGGAGTAAATTATTATTCGCAGCCACGGTCTCTGTGTGTCACAGCAAGGATGGCTCACATTGAAGACACAATCCCTGTTTGCACAGCCACCATGTTAAACCACCACATCACGTCACAGACATAAGAAAAGCTGAGACAAGACAGTGATGCAAGCATAGTGTTCTGTTACTCTCTCTCTCTTTGTGACTTTAGACAAAGTCGACTTCTAATCAACTCTCAAATCATCAATGTGAAGGTTATAGTAACACCTTTCCACAGTGGTGCAGATAAACCAGCCCCCATCAACATTCCTGTCAGTGGCTACAGGTCAGGCCGATACAATACCCATGGCCTTATTCCAAGCCTGCCTTACTGCTGCTGCGGGGGCTGCCACGTCAATTTGAGCACAGGAGGAAGTCAAATGCCCTCTAAGAGTGCCTCTTCAACAGCAAGAGGGACGTCTTTTAATTGCCTGCAAAGGTGCAGAACAGAGAGACAGCGTGCAATCATGCCTGCACTTTATTATCTGTTAAAACTGTTTTAATGTCCCATAACATCAACAGACTTGTTTTCTCTCTTTCTAGCTTAGTCTTGCTCCGCTTTCGAAGAAAGAGCTACCAGTTATCAAATGTCAGCATCTATCTCCTCACACCCATAATCCCTTGTAATTCAGGGCTGTTTCCTGCAGTTGTTTGGATTAAGTTTCCACTTACAACAAACTGCACAGCAATTCCCATGGAAAAGGGGAGAGATTTACATTGCCAGGCATTTTGTTGCATTTCTAGAAGTACGTGACCAGCTCTTAACAGCCTGATTGTGTTCAATTTTAGATTATTTTTGTATCTGGTGCAAAACTACAAAACCGAAATGCACAATGAACAAGAGGCAGCACCAGCACAAAGATTCAATATGCTAAGAGTTTTTGATATCAATTTATCTACTGCTTATTTCCTCGATTAATCCATTAACTGTCTGCTTTTTTAAGATGCCATGTTAACATTAGAACTGTATACACTGTCTGGCAACTACTCCAAAACCCAGTGATATTCAATTACAAAACACAGGTGACTAAGAAAAAGTAAATTAGTAAATAAGACCAGTAAATTTCTGACCGTTGTACTGGTGCTCGGGGGTGTTTTTGCATAAAGTCTAATTAGCGTGAGCATGCAGAGGTCATCCATGATCAAGTGGCCAGTCAAGGGATCTACAGTGTGCCTCTTAAGTAGCACTTAAATTAAGACTCAGTTAATTACCTAGGGCTAAATATCCAATTTAAATACTCTCATTACCAACACTGAGTATCAGAAATTGTAAATTGTAATAATATGTTCATGATTTGTTTCTCAAAGTGGCCTATTGAGAAAAAAAAAGAAAAAAAAGCAATGGGATAAAAATATTTGCCTGTCACACTTCATCATCTGTAAGTGCACAGAAATTCTGGACAGCAGGTAAAAAGTGAGCAGTTCTGTACTGTCAAAGTAGACAAAAGAGCTGCTTTTTCCCTTTCCCCTTTCAGCATGTGCTGGGACCCGTGCCTACCTAATTCATTTCTGATTAGAGTCACTGGGCAGCTTTCCCATAGCGTGGCGAAAGAGAGGAGAGGAGAGAAAACTCATTTCCTTCAATCAATACCTCCACGTGCCCCACCTGCACACTGTTTCATGGTGGGCAAAAATTATTTTTTAGCACCTCACCTTTAAGCAGGCAGGACAGTCGAGTGAGCCACAAGAGGCTGAATGGATGGGAGCCCACTGCAGCTTTAACAGCACGAGCAGCATGATGGCATGCATGAGTGCACTCACGCGTGTGGGTGTGAACATGAGCCGAGTGGATGCGCGTTACACTGTGTGTGTGCCGACTGCTCCACCTAGTGTTGACATCCTTAAGGACATGAACATGTCAGCTCAGATGATGCTGTCAGAGCTTTGACCTTTTGTTGGTCCTTTATTCCTGCGACAACAGAGATGCCGCAGACTGTTGAGTCACTCACATCTGGTTAAGAAGAGCCTGTCGGCGTAATGCAAGAGGACAAGGGGAGAGAGGAGAAGAGAAGAAGGGAGAGCTGTATGCAGACACAGCCACAACAATGTACGGATGTAAATGTGGAATGTAAAGCTGTGTCTGGTTCAAGGTGATCCTGCATTCAATTTGATATCACAAGTTAGTGAAGGGTTCATTAGCTCCCAGATCATTCAGCCAGAAGCCTCATTGTCTTTGTTACAAGTACAGGTTGTACCCCTTCCCACACACGCACACAAGGGAGATTAACAGCTTTGATTGGGTCTCAAACAGGTAATTACAACCAAAGGCAATTTATCCATAAATAATTGCATCCAATTAGAGAGCCAGCAGCCTTCTTTTGTGGATGTGAGAAATGAACATTAAAGGTGTAAAAAAAATAATGATAATAGAAATTACCCCACACAACCTTCACTGCTCCTCCATAAATGTTACACAGAGCTAATGATGGTGGCGTCTGCCGTTAACTGAATAATGAGCAATGAGAGTAGAGGCTTGAGGCCACACGAATATTACCTTTGTTGAAGAACATGGAGGCCATTTGACCCATCTCAACCCGCTCCACAATGTCGAAGTGATCGACGTGACCTCCGGATCGCTCTGTGGAAACATAAAAATGCCAGAATGAAGACGAGCACCATAATCATCCAAATAAATGGGTTCAAAACTGGTTCAGATTTTTTTTTTTTTTTTTTTTTTTTAAATTGTGCTGCAATTGAAATATGCTATTATGTTGTATATATATATATATATATATATGATCATTAATTCACTTCACTAATGAAAAATGATGTACAAAGGCAAACTAAAAATGCAATTTCAGTCATTTTTCCTGCTGATATACAGCTTTTTTTCCATCTAATAATAATAATAATAATAATAATAATGAGATACTTCATTTATCCCCTTGGGGAAATTTTTGTTGGACAGCTGGCAGGCAGTACATGTCGGCATGTTTCAGTGTCTTGTCCAAAGACACCTCAACACGTAGCCAGAAAGAACCGGGAATCAAACAACTGACGTTCGGCGTTCATAGACTACCACTGAGCTACTTCCGCCTCTAACCAAAATTGATATGTTGATACAATAAGTGAGAAACAGCATTTCGTCATTTGTTCAAACCCTAAAACGACCAGTTGAAAATCATATATCTTGTCTGTGAAGAAGAAATGTTTAAGTAATGTCTGTGTACCCTGTACATCGTACTAGCAGGTGTGTGGGTTATTACACAGACAAGACAACAAAGTGCGTGACTGTTGTTTGGTTCCGGGTTCCAACACTCTCTCAACTTTTGTTTCTTTGAACCATGATCCACACCTTTCTCTATGACAAAAAGTCTGTTTTATTATTTACCAGGATGTAATAGTGCTTGGTCCAGTTAGAAAAAAGTTCACCACTGTGTCTGTTGTCCACACTTCCAAAGTTGTGAACTATAACCACTTGCCATACTTACGAACAGACAAGATGGGCTTTGTCTCTGGCTCTGATCGGCCCCGGCCCGTGACATCGTCATCTGAATATTCAGAGGTGGAGTCGCTGTCTTCGATCTGTGAAGATGATATGAATGTGTGAACCTCTCTTTGCATTGCCTGTTTTCCTAATTTCTCAACATAAACAACACTCTGTTTACAAGCCTTTAACACAGCGTTTATTTGCTCTGTATGTGACGCAGGGGAACGAAACATCTGGAAATTACTAGCAGCAGCTGGGAAGCACTTTGGAGAACAGGGGACCTCACAACTCACACCAATCACATGCTCACACGTGGCCTTTTATCATTTCACAAATTCTGTGTGGATTAATGTCAACTGATGCAGAAGAAGGAAGACAAGATGAGGAGTGATGATGGCTCAGTGACAAACAACAAGCAGAGATCAGCAGACATAAGTAACCCAACAAAACAACAGATTAACATGTGCACAGATGAATGTCAGAGGACTAGTCAGGCCTTACAGCAGTGAGAGATGAACAAAGAGAAACTAACTTTCTCGAAAGCGAATTATATTCAAACGTCTGTCTAGAGACAAAACCATTTGTGTTTGCTGTACACTGAACTAAACATGTTGGTTTAACATTAAAAGATGAATATGAGACAAAAGTTTAAATTTTTAGCTTTTAGTTTTATGTATTGGTATTTACACCCAGATAAATTAAACAACATACAATATAGCACCTTTTCTCTCAAGACACTCAAATTTTAAGCAAGCAAAAGTATTGGAACACATGACTGGCAGGTGTTTGTTGGTACCCAGGGGTTTCCTGTGAGACTGATGGATCAAACGATAAATAGCTCTAAATGACTACTCTTGGTTTTAGCCTTGGGATTTACCTATGAAGACGGTATTTGTTGTTAAAAAAGATACATCGACCACAACCAGAGAGCGGTCTATGGGAAAAAAGTAAGTCACTGTGAATCTAAGAAAAGAGGGAACACTGGAGGAACTACACAAGCATGGGGTATAGTGAATACAACTATCTGAAATGTCCTAAAATATTCTGGTGTACTGAGCAACATACAAAAAAATGTTCTGAAACTTTCTGTTCCAGTACTTTTGCTCAATTAAAATGTGAGTGATCTCATACAAAAGGTGCTAGATCTAGTTGTAAATATCAGGAAATAAAAGCTGAAATTCTACTAAACCTTTGTCTCATATCATAACGTACTGGCCTTGTAGTTCCAATGCTTTTGTAGGGGATTGTTTGTAATTCCTTGTTTATATTTTACTTCCTCATAGTTTCCAATAATTTCTAAGAAAATAAATTATATGTAACTGAAAATTCATCATAAGGTTCCTGGAAAAGACAACTTAGTTTGGCATTTACTACATTTTTTTTTTTTTTTCTTCAACAGATGGATAGAGAATTTAGTAATACTTCATTTTACAGATCTGTAAATGCAAACATTATCTCCAAAAACATTTGTTGGGACAAACCATATTTGTTACTAATAAAATAAAAAAGTTGGCAAACTTTCACTTATTTGTACATGCAGACAGCACAACCTTGAGATTTTTGTTCAGAAACTAGCAGGTGAGCTAAACATGAAAAATGTGAAATGTGTCTACAAACAAATACAATAAGTTTCCAAGATTCCAATAAGTTTACAAGTAATAACAATTAACTATTATTAACTAGTCTCTGAATGGAGCCATTTCTGTCACTGAACTTCATCTGAAGGCCAATAATAAACGCAACAAACTGAAATAATAAAACAGTCTGAGACCTTTTTCTCTGTTTTTCCACACATGTACATGTTCAAGGGAAAGATGAGATTAATACAGTCTAATCAAACGAGTGGGATCACAACTAATCAGATCATCCAGCTGTAGATAAAAACAGCCAATTATATCATATTGTAGACAAATTACAGTCAAGTGGGAACTTTAATAAGGAGTTCAGAATGTAACACTGTCCTTCATATTTTGATTAAAAAACTTTTTTCCATACTAACTGGCCTAAAATTATACATACATCAGGTAGTGGAGACAGAAAGACCATTATCAGACTCATGAACTCAAATTTTCACTTGATAAACTGATGAAACTTTCTCAGCAAACATGACAACAGGTCACAGTTAAAGCTTTAATTTTTGTTATGGGGCTTAAGAAATAGAAGCATTCAGAGGTAAACATTTCCAGTTCTCTTGTTTTCCATTACATGGGCGGAAACGGCTGAGAGGAGAACAGAAGCTATGAATCAAGGCTGAGGGTTGGGGCTCAGTTAGAGCCAGGCTATTGTCCTCAGTCTCATAACTCCTCAACTAGAAACCCACAGGCATTAAGCAAGATGACTTTCCAGGGGAGGAACAAAACACAAAGGCTGAGCCATTTAGACAGCACAAAGACTTTTTCTTAGTCAAAGTAAAAATGATTGAAGACTAGGTCGTTTCCCTGGGTAATTGAGTACAGTCCTACTCTGACAGCTTCATCCAAATTGGGTTTCTTCTCTTCTATTTCACTTGTGCCAGGACAATAAAACCACAGCCTTCTAAATAAAAACATGCAGCTTCCTTTTAAAGGGTTTTTTTTATTTCAGGTTTTAATGTGAAACATTCTATAGTCTAATAATTTTACTATTGTCTGTTGAGACAATCAATGGCTGTTATTGTCTCAACAGGAGTTCAAATGCAGAAGAAAGGGTGCAGTGACAAACTTACAGTCTCATACATGACATGTTTAACCCTCAGTCAGCTACTGTATCAACAGTTACTTCAGGAATTCTTGTTTTGTTTTCACCTTGATCAAAATCAATTTGGCCACAAAGGGAACAGATCAGTGGATGACACACTGTGCTTTAACGTGGGTTAAAGTGTCACATTTCCATATTCTGTCTCCACTTCTGCTTTTAAACATGTAGTTTCAGAAGAACCCAGAAAATCAGTTCTGCTAGCAGTTGTTTTAACTATTGATTTATCTTTCTTTACTTGTCTGGTATGTAAAATGGCAAAAAAGTGACCCAGAGGCACATCCTAACACTGTTTAGTCCAACCAAAAACCCAAAACCCACAATCACAGCGGCAAGACTCAAAATTAGAAAACAAAATCCCTAAATGTTTGAAATTACTGGTGTCAGCTTGTTAAAATTAATAACAACCTTGGGTTGAAATGGGTCAATAACAGTTTTTTATATTGCTTATAGTGTAGCTCTCCAATTTCTTTCCACACTTTTAAACAATGGCACTATACACAACGACTCTTTTAAAATGTTTGCTGATGATACTACAGTGGTCGTGTTAATAACAAAAGCTGACAAATCAGCAGAAATGATAGAGGTGTCTCATTTTATGAGCTAGATCAGTCTTCAGACTTCAGGGGAGCAAAAGGCAACCGGGTGACAACTATAGCACTATAATAAATTTAAGCACAGCAGTTCCAAGAGAAGATATGAACCAGTTTCAAACATAAGCCATAACATTTGTTTGTTTCCATGTCAGTGCAACTAATATATAAATTTAATATATATTAAAACAAAATTAAAAACAGTAGTAAGTGCACTCCTGACTCCACAGTACTCTTTCATACTACTCAGTGTTTCAGTTTCACTACTTTGGAGAATCACTGAAACAAGGCAGGTCTGAGACACCAAACTAAAAAGGGTTATTTATTTTTAATACCTCTTGCAATTTGGGTCTACATAAGCACGCAGGTAGAAAATTTACATCACACTCCTTGGCTGAAATCACTCTCCATTTGTGTTTATTTTAACACAGGTTGTTTCAACAGTTTATCTTTTACGCTCATTCAGTTATTAGCTGCCTAAAGGTGCTTCAATGTGTCAGGAGAAGTCCTATAAGCACATTAACCACAGCTAACGACAGGAAATATCCCTGCACTGCATTTATATTAACATTAGTTCCACTTTTTGCCTACAGGGTGTAAATAGTGTTTGACTTAATATCTTATTAGACAAACTCCCCCCGACAGGGAGGAACATTTACTTCTTTAATATGTGGTTTGTCTCACACGTCCTTATAGCAAATACAGAACCATTGACCCAGCCAACAGCCTATTAAAGACATTTACATATAGAGGAAAGACTCGGCTCCTTCTCCAAGTATATTAACTCACCTCCTCCTGCTCTCTCCTCTTCCAGCGCAGCTGTGCGTTGGCCGCCGCCATTGCCTCGATCACGAAGGTGGTGGTCATGTAGCTGATGGGGGATTAAAGGAAAAGAAGCCCAACAGGTTAACGAGCTGCAATTAATGAAACGGATGCTCAAATGACGTATGACATTTAGGCTTCACTGAAACACCACCAAATGTTTAGTTTCCACCAGTGGAGCTCATTTGTCGTTACAAACTACAATCTAGATAGACATCTTTGTGCTTTTTTACTTCTACAACAGATGGATCTCTTCTAAAGGACACACTTATGCTCAGCCGTGATCCAGGACAACTAGTCAGTCCTCTGACATGGTACACAGCAATAGAGACAACATAACCCTGGAGCTGGCAGACATTTTATACCTGTTTCAATATTAAAACAGAACAAAAAATCTCTACTTTTTATACATGTCCTGAAAACAAAACTCCGATATTGAATCTAAAAAAAGAACGGCATACAATGTTTGAGTCACGGATACATAGTACAAACTGGGTTGTCCTGAATGGCAACGTTTCAAGTCAGTCGCTCTGTGGGTCAAAACATTTAAAACTGGAAGAATGTTAAAAACGCTGATGACGCAGATATTGGATGCCACTATGCCTTCAAGTCACCAACTGTACATGATTTGTTTTGACTTTATGGAAGAATGGTTTCTATTTGGAGTAAATAATGTTAAATAGTTACTTTTCATCTGCCTGATGTTTATTATTTTCCACCCCATTAATTGCAGAGCAGACTGCATATCACTCAGTGTGTTTGTATTTTAAACATCTTTCAGGTCACAGTATCTAAAACAGGTTGGATTGAAAAAGGTTTAGAATGCAAACATAAAAAAGTCGTTGTCCAAGTTAATTTTGTTTGAAGAACTCACAGCACATATCTTGCAATTTAGTATTTATGTTTTACTGACTTAAATACCCAGGATTCATGAGATGCTCTCCAGTGAAAACATCTCAGTCTGTAAATACCAATACAAACAGAACACCTGCATATAATTGCACCTGATCCAGGTAATCAGCAGTGGGTAGGGCAGGAATAGTTGGAAAACAAACAGGGTAGGGATCCTTGAGGACCAGGGGCCCGTTCTTCATATGTGGATTAACAACGCAGCGAGTTTGTGTTCATATTATGAACTATATTTCCTAGCTTTTGAACAGGGACGTGGTGTATGCATAAATGATACATAAACCTCTTTGCTGACATAACCTTTCAGTAACTTAAATGAGCTTGCATCCTAGACATTATTTTTTAAAAAGTGTTCACCCTAGCAAGAAACAAACATAAACAACACAACATCATATTCAAGTGATGATGCTGTGCAAATTTTGAAACAGGATATAAAGGAAGGCAGATGTCAGTAGAAAATGTCAACTTCATGCCTATGTTGTCTCTGTTGGAGCAGGGTTACAGATATTCTCTCTGTTGCTCACACATTGAGGCTGTGGAAGATCCATACTTACCTCATGAATCCTAAAAAAGAGATTAGCACTAAGCTGACCGCCCAACCAGCTGTGGCGAAGGCTTTGGGCATCGTCAGAGCTCCCGTTCCCACAATCAGATTGAACATATACACCAACCCCACCTATAGAGGACAGAAATTAAAACAAAGATAATGTTAGATGTATAAATCTAACAGGAGATTTTACTACACCTTTTATTCTTTGTGTATCTTTAATGTCCACTTTCCCCTCACTCCTACATTTATTGTTTTCAGCTGCTCTTACCTACTTTCTCCACGAGGATCAATCACATTTCATCAAATATTAATGATTTACTTAATGTAGTGCAAAATCTCAGACACTACAGTATCAGGTGTTCTTCTGATAAAAATCAGACTATCAAAGTAGATTAACCAACCATTGTCAAGGGAGACAACTGGGCTAATTGGGCAGCACTTGCCCCTATCTGGTGGCAGAGCACTTTAAAGATTCAAAGCTTTTGCTTCCTGGAAAAAAAACAACATGTGACCGTGTCCAGTGAAGTCATGCCAGTGTAAGTAAAGTCTGAAACTTCAATAAGCTGTCAAAACTGAGTCCAGACCATAAACGGGTGTCATGTGTAGAAAAAAAAAAAGTATGTGTAAGCATTTAAGCTTCCTCTTTATTTTTCACTGCAGTCTCATTTGCACGATGACTACTTACAAAGACAAAGTCATTTCACATAGTACGTCATACAAAGTAACCTGTTGCAATATTAAGCTCCTTGCCTCAAGATAAGCAAGTAGTTCAGTGCAATACACTAGATCAATACACTAACTGCATCCACTTCACGTGAGAAGTGTTTGTGAATTTGTGTTGTTGTTAAACTCCACAAGCTGTGAAGAGCTGTGACATCATCAGCCTAAATAACTCACCTGAGTAATCATCTGGTACACCTGGTATTTCTAGGTTACCTACACTTCCTCCAGAAGATGGTTTTTCAAAGTAAAACTTATAAAAACCTTTATGACATGCCACATTTTTACAGAGCTCTCTTTAAAGTTACAAAGTGGTCAAACATGAGTTTCAGAGTTTAGGAAATTACACAAAAGCCTGCACAATACTCACAAATGGGGAATAGGGCTCCCCGGTCTCTGTAATTCCACCTGCCATGGTTGGATGACACTGGTCCTTGCCTAAGGGGAAAACAACAGACCTGTAGATGAACCCAGATTTATCGCTTTGCGTTATCTGTACATTAAGTACATTATTGCTAAAATGTATATGGCGTAATTTCATATGTAGAAAATATTAAAAAGTGCTTGTACAGGTCCAGCTTTTATGAAAAAAGAACTCGCAGTACATATCTTGCAATTTTACATTTAAGTAAACGCGGGCAAGAAAGCACAGAAGTTTAACATTTGATTCAAGAGTCTTCTTACATTTTAAGGGCCGCTTTTCAATTCGGCATAAGCGTGATTCACTAGGCAGAAGATATTTCAACACAAATCTGCCATGTACAAAGTGTCTACTGATCAGTAACACTAGTGTTTAATGAGAGATTGCCTTACCCTCATTTGATTCATGACAGGGTTTTAACGTTAACTTTACACAGTGTATGTTTACTTACCATCCTGTTTGCATTAAATAGTTTTCAAGTCACTGTTGATCACAGTGAACTGGAATTTCCTTGTTAGCAACATCTGGCAGCGTAGTTTAAAACAACTCTCACATATATCTATGGCTATTATTGTGGCGTTTTGCGCTTGTTGGGTGATTTGCAGCTAGCCACACAGGTGTAATTAATGAAAGCAAGTGAACACGCTTACCTTACTTATTTCCAGTGTATTTTGCTAATTGTGCTGCCAGGCTAGCAGGATGCTCCAAGCTGAGAGCTGGATCACTCACTAGCTAGCTGAATAAACGCAGAAAATCGCCACCCAGCAAACATGAGCTGTTCTGTTGTTAAATAAACTAAAGAGAAGTCGGTGTAAACCGAAAGCTCAGAGAAAAATGCTCTCACATGGGCTACGAAAGCTCAAACATTTAGCTAACTGAAGCAGTAAACTAACCAACCAGCTGACCTGCTCTCGCATGAACAGTTAAGCTAACGCTAGCTTAAACTATACTTTCCGGTACTTACCTTCAAAATAAAACTCTCTGTATTGCCAGAATAACTTTAATCCATAGTTTTCCTTTTTAAAACCCTCCATAAGTCTCTCAGGGGTGGGTGTGGTCCAAATAGTGACACTCACTCGTTTACCTCTAGATGATTTAGAATATAACTTATGGTGATCACATTGCCGTTATAATCTATCTTTAGACAACGGATTTCGACAGTGCACCTTATCCATTTGCCTTGAACCTTTACAGCTCCTGACATTGACTTGCATCTTATAGATGAATTCATATACAGTATGAAATACCACTGCAGTTTCACATACGCCATTTGTACATAGCTATATATAATATTTACGAAATGTATAATTTAAGAGAAATCGACAAATCGTTGTTGCGTGGCGTTATGATGGAGCTTTTATTATGAAGATCGACTGTAGTAGTGATTATATTCAGCTTGACGCTCCTGTTGGTCGGTTTGCTCGACGTGTTGTCGATGCAGGTCTAATTCAGCGGTCCAATCAAGTCACATGTGCGTGGATTGTTATCCTCACACTGACAACAGTGTGTTTGCGTTTACTGGTGACAGTTACATTCAGTGCACGGCGGATTACGTGACTTCACGCCAGTTAAATCTATTTAACCAGCGTTAAATTTAAATGATGTTGTTCCGGATGGTTTCAGCCCGCCCCTCTGTGCTGCTCATGTTACCATAAGGACCAAACCCTTTTTCATATGACACGTGTACATGTCATATGACGTGCACACCTGTACGTGCTATTTTCCAATGTGTATCCACAGCAGTATCACGCTTATTATAGTTTAGTGTTGCCAGTGGTGAAAAGTAACTAATTACAATTACTCAAGTGCAAACTTTGTACTTTACTTGAGTTTTTACATTTTCTTCTACTTCTACTGCACTACAACTTAAACATTTTACACTTTACTGCACCACATTTATTTTCTAACTTTAGTTAGTAGTTGCTTTGCAAATCCAGCTTAATAATACAAAATAAATGATGTGTCATAGTAAGTTAAGATAAGATGCTCTATAGAAGATCAGACTTTAGTGACCAGAAACAGCCGCATTAAAATCAGCTCCACCTTTACCACCTGTAACTTTAAAGAGATGTACACATTGAGTGATTATAACGCAATAATTAAAAAAAATATATATTACTGTGATATTGCAGCTTACTTCAGCAAAAGATCACCACTTTCACCACTGGGTGGTGTAGTTTGAAATGCAGGCGACTACGTTCATGTCGCAGTGTCACAACAGCTATAAGGATTATTGTATGGTGGACAGACAGTTCTTAAAAATGTTGTAAAGACTAATGAAAACTGAGTGAGGTGAAGTTCAGGGACTCTTGGTAGACCCTGAGAAGGTGCTAAGTGGTCCACAGACACACACATTAACATTTGCAACTACTTTTAAATCACTTCCTGCCTAAATGCTTTTGACAACAAAATCCCTGCTTGTTTGTTTTGCTGAGGAAGAAGAAGAAAAAGAATTGCATTCAGTGATTCAGACCTAAGGCTAAGGATTGTGTGTACAATTGTACAACTGCCCGTACTTTCAGAAAAGCAATAGTGCGATTAAGCCTTCTACATGCAGTAATTACATGAACTGACAAGACCCCATAATAATCCTGTTTAATGGATGATCCGAGCAGGGATGCAACTCTGTTCAGTCCTGTATTATTCGGCAGCAGAAGCTGAACTGCATTAAAGTTATATAAACTTGTCATTTTAAATTAATTATAATTTGAACTGAAACTGAACACATATATTAAAAAAAACACCTAACTGAATTTTACTCATGGCAGAAAACAGCATGTAATTGAATGAATGCAAAGTGAAAAATTCAAACGATTAATAAAATGTCTGTGCTTTGTTGTGCACAAAAGATGATACAGGAAATAAATACTGTAAATGAAAGAAGTCAATAAATATGGTAATTAACAACAACAATAATACATTTATTAATTGGTTTGTCTAAACAGATAAAGAATACAACATTTTTCCCTATTCACATGTTTTTATGTGTTTATTTCTTTATTTTGTCCATTAATGTTTAGTCCATCTTTTGGCCGTGATCAGGACATTATACACTTTGCACTATTTATTGTTTATTCAAACTTAAATATGCTGCTTATACTTACATACGTTGCTATTACTTACTTATCTATATGTAACATATGCTGCTGTGACAAGGAATGCTGTCAAACAGAATTTCATTGTATAGAAATGTGCAATGAAAATAAAGAATCTGTCTGTCTATCTATTTAGGGAGTGTTCAAATGCAGCCAAAATATTTTTATTGTCCAAATTGGGAATGTGGATGGACAATAGAGTAACCCACTGTGTGGCCCTGCAGATGTCTTACAATTTCAACAGACAGATTGTAAACACTGCAGGAGCTGCGATCAATAGGCATCTAAAACAGAAATTGTTGTTACATAATGTTGTCTTAACTCTGCTTTATAGTTTAGGTTAGCTGGAATGTACCTCCTCAGCTCAGGACACGCACTCCCACCACGTTAAGTTATTAATCCACATCCTGGAAGTTTGAGCAAGTGGAAACTAATTATTAAAACAAAGTGTTTTTAGATTTTTAGACAGTGGCTAAAGAAATGAGAGGGGGGAATTTATTTTGAACCCTCTTTCCCCCAAAAAAGAAAAAAAACATTAACCAGTCTGAAAAGAAATACAGAATTCAGCTAGATGTAAAAGACAAATAGACTTCATTTAGAGGGCTTTTACTTCACCACTTGTTAATCTGTTAAGGGCCAGGTGATATTTGGTCATTTATAGAGCATGTACTGGTAGATGATACACTCATCTTCTACTTACCAACATTTCTAAAATAGCCTTGAATCCACATTATATACATGCACACTGAAAAGGTTCCAACAGTTAAAAAATAGAGTGTAAAGAAGACATAATCTAGAATTTGAGCGAGTCTTTTGCAGCACCCGGGTTTCCTCTGGTCTTTGTCTTGTCTTCTAGCTTCCTGTTGAGCTGCTTTCACGTCCTCCAGTATTTGTTTCAGTATGTTGAGGCCACTGGGTGAATCCAGAGGAAGGTGACTCTTCTCTGGTGTCACCTGGCCTTGCTCTTCATATGCATCAGGTTCTGTGTGATAAATCAGAAAGATAATTCAGCTGAATTAGCACCTATACTAAAGACACCCAGGAAACTTTCACTCTGTGTTTTATGTCACAGAGGATCACTAATGTAGCTCATTAGTATTTTTACATCAGTAATGGAGAAAAATGTACACCGTCTTAAAGGTGGAAGGTACTCTGCAGTTCCCTTAACATTTATTTTTTGAAGGCTGCAAAAAAGCTCCAAGCTCGACCAACCCAAAACCAAACGGCAGTCAAACATAGCGAGTTTGTGTACAGCAAACAAGAGCTAAAAGCAGAGTGGACACATTCATCGAGTGACCAAAAACATGAGTCCAAATAAATGTGTATATTTATCCTGCAACAACAGGAGCATACTGTTTTGAAGTGTTATGATTTGTCATGGTTAAAACAAACCATGACAATTCATGGTTAAAACAAACTATTTTCATTATCATTTTAAAATACGAAACATAAGGGTTTTTAGAAATGTAGAAAATTGTTAAACTAAGAACTCTTGCATCTCAAAAAAATTGAATATCATGAAAAAGTTTAAGTTTATTTTGTAGTTAATTCACAAAGTGAAACTCTCAAATATTCTAGATTCATTATATATAAGTGAAATATCTGAAGCCTATTTTTGTTTAAATATTGATCATGAAATGAGCTCACAAAAATCTAATTCAGTAGCTCAAAATATTAGAATATTTTATCAGATCATTAAAAAAACTGATTTATGTCCAAATTCTGAAAAGTATGTTCATAAACACACTTAGTACTTGGTTGGGGCTCCTTTAGCACAAACTACTGCATCATGCTGTGTGGCATGGAAGAGATCATCCTGCGGCACTGTTGAGGTGCAGCTGAAGACCAGGCTGCTTTGATAGCAGCCTTCACCTTGTCTCTATTGTTGGGTGGGGCGTTTCTCTTCAGCAGCAGCTGATGACATGTCCCTAAAGCATCATGCACTGTGGAAACCCCACACTGGACTTGAAACTTGGATTCTGTCCATCTCCACTCTTCCTCCAAACACTGGGACCTTGATTTTAAAATGAAATGCTAAATTTATTTAATCTGAAAAGACGAATTTGGACATCTCCCAAGTTCTTGAATTCGCTTTGCTTGACAATCTTCTTAAGGCTGCAGTCATCCCTGTTGCTTGTGCACCTTTTCCTACCACACTTTTTCCTTTCAGCCAACTTTCCATGATAATGCTTTGATACAACACTCTGCAAACAGCCAGCCCCTTCAGCGATGAGTATTAAGGCCAAACATCTCCACTTTGGTCTCATCTGTCCATTGGGCATTGTTCCAGAAGTCTTATGGTTTGTTCAGATGCAGTTGTGAGAATCTCAGTCATGCTTTCATGTTCTTTTTCGACAGTAAAAGCTTAAAAGAACAGATCCCATTTCAACAAAGGTTGGGGCATCTGTGATTGTTATTTTTTGAATTTGTATTGTATGGTGTATGAATGCAGTGGCAGACTGTGTTAAGTGACAATGGTTTTCCAAAGTGCCCCTGAGCCCATTAGGATCCATTGTGGCAGCATGGCTCAAAGGTAATGCACATACAGCAGTGGTTTCCGTCCTTGGGCTTTACTGTATGTACCAAGATTTCCCTGGAGTCCCTGAATCTTTTCAGTATTACGACCTAAATTCGTTTCCAACTTGCACTGAGAAATTTTCTTTTTAAACTCACTGACAATTCTCTGAACAAAGTTTGGCAAAAAGTGATAAGCCACAGCTGTAATGAGCAACTGGGGGACTTATTTTATTTGGACAATGGTCGACTGATTGAATTATTTAATAAAATAGTGGTGGTTAAAATTCACAGATGGAAGACTGTTGTTTGACTATGCAACCTGCCCATTGATAACTATTTAAAAGTAAGGTAAGTCTCTCGATTATACGTCTTTACAGCAGTAGTACATGCACCAAAATAAAAGAAAGGCTAAGTGAAAAAAATTTGGAAAAAGGAAAAATTACCTTTGTGATAGGTGGCTTTCAGCTGAATATCCATTTGTTCATTAACAGAGCTTTGAGCCTCCTTACCACTATAACCATCCAAGCCCATTAAGAAGCTCACTAGCATGGCTTCCAGGACGCTAACCCCCACAAGGGCAAAGATCACAATACAGTAGGTGGCTAGAATTACAGTGTAGAGACATTACTGGTCAGTATGACAGTATTACCACAAGTGAATATGATGCTGACCACTCCCAGCTAAATCTCTGGTCTGAGGCCTGTGCGGCTGCTCACCAATCATTGGTAACCTCTCTTCAGTGGAGGGCAACATGTCCTTAAGAATCAGCAGTAAGACAGAGATGGACAGGAGTATAGTCACTTTGAAGTTCAGCTTTTCACCACTGGCCTCACTGATGCAGAAGGAGGCCAAATCCAGGACCAGTAAATAGAACAGGGGCACAATAAAAATGATCACATAAAGAATTGGTTTCCTTTTGATTGAGACCTAAAAAAAAAAAATCAGTTGTATTGATTAGACATAAACACAGTTGGACAATAGAGAAATAGCTGTGCAATTTCATTACAATAGTTTTCTTACCATGTATGTAAGCTTGCTTCGAGATATATTATCTTTGATAAGAGTAGAATTAGTAATTTCAATGTTATTGAGCTGCCATTCTCCCTGTGTGACCATGAACTGCTCAGAGAGTGAAGTAAGGTTTGTGCCAGTGCGGGCAGCTCCCAGCTTTATGGTGTCCGCTGTGTAGATAATTTTTAGTATTTATTAATTTTGTCAAATTCCTCATGAAAAAATGATTGAGTTTGCCGTTTTGTCTGGTGTGATTTACCTTCATAGTTGAAGGATGAAAATGTGATGTTACAATGTTGTGTATCAAAGGGGAAAAGGAAGAGATTCAGCTGACAGGTGGAGGTCAGCACCTGATGCCTGTTTGAGAACACTAAACCCCCTGGATACAAACCAACAAGTGGACTGTCTTGAACACTCCCAGTATCAGAGGTACTGAAGGCGTAAAAAAAGAAACAGTAAAAAGTTATTCTGCTCTTTGATGGACTTGTCTTAATAGAAAACAAGTTGTACCACAGAGGTTTTATCACCTGGACAGAATTTGCTCTGAATTGTGTAAAATGATTTTTCTGTTGTGTACATTGTATATTTTGTGTTCTACAAATAATAACACTTGTAGAATTCCTTGTAAAAGCACAATAAAAGAGATTTTTGCATTTGAGGATTTCAAAGTTTAGTTTATACGTTTTTGAATTTTATTTATTGCCTTTCAACATCTTGAAAGAAGATATTTTCATTGTAACATGCTATCTCTTGTTACATCTGTAATCACATCATTTATTAACAAAGGTTTTCCATTAAAGAAGAATTTTTACAGAAAACCAAACTTAATTTGTGTAATGTGGTTCAGTTTATTCATCTCAGACAGGCTTTTTGAAGTCCTGCATTCTTGAGTCTCTTTTGTGAAAAACCCCTCTGAAGTAGTGACTTGTACCTACTCCTCTAGGATGGTTACATCTGGGATCCAGAACATCGATCTTGGAAGGGCCAGCATATTTATCCCACAGAAGTCTGATGGATTCCAAGTTAGGAATTCATTTTGCCAATACTGAGAAAATAAATCTTTAAAGTTTTAAATTTTTTATGACTAAGAATGGTGAGTGCAGGAAATTCAATAATAATAACCTTAAAGTAATTCATCACAATTTCTTGCCTTTCCTTCAAATACTGTACAGAGCCTTACCATTTGTGTCCAAATATGGCTCGTGACAGTTTGAGCCTTCTCATCCTGCAGACAGAAAATATAGTCAGAAAAACTGCATGTCACTGATCCACCCAAATCCCAAAACAAATATTCTTTTACTTAAATCACGATTTAATTTTTGATGCTCGCAGCACTGAAACAGCAAAATGTCTTTACAAAACAGCGTCCTTGGTTCTCTGGATGACCCACAAATCTTAAATAGCTAAAACCAGAGATGAAAGTATTCAGACCATTAACTTAAGTAAAATTCGCAATCCCATTAAAATAAAGAGCTTTTAAGAGTAAAGCTTCTGCGTTTAAAAATGTACTCAAGTAAGAGAAGCATTATCAAACTTGTACATGTATCAATGGTAAAAGTAGTTATTATGCAGAATGGCCCCTGCTGAAGTGTTATATTACAGAGCTCCCTAAGTTCTTGCTGCATAATATATAAATCAGAAGCATTTTAGTGGATCTGGTTAAAGTGAAGCTGTTGAACTGTTGCTGTGTTCAGAGGGCCACAGTATATCCCACATAGTTTGTCTGATTAGACCATTTGTGTGGGCATGTCGATGTTTTAGCTCAAGTTAAAACTTAATTATTCTCATTAGTGCTCGGGTGGCATTTGGTCACCTCACGCTAATCCCAGAACAATTCCCAATCTCCGACAAGGTTTGCACAATGCTAAATTGAGCATTTTTGTGGGTCTGCAAAGGCCCAGTGGTGGAGGAAGTATTCAGAGCCTTCACCCAAGTAACAGTATCTACATTTACATTAGTAAAAGTTCTGTCCTCAATAGTTTATTGAACATTAGGAGTGAAGCTGCAGAGCGAGCAGAGGTAGGTAGCTCGTTCCTCTTGAGGGACCACCAAGCTGAAAACATTTGCCTGGGATCATTTCCTGTGTGGTGTGGGGACCACCGGACGCCACATATTGGCAGAGCACAGTGGGTAAGAGGTAATGCAGACCTGCATGAGGGTATTCAGGAAGGAAGGTGCTGCTTAGCTGACCACTCTGTAGGTGAGTGTCAGAGCTTTAAACCTAATGTGGGCAGAATTACAAACAGTGACGTGACATGTGTCCCTTTTGACTGATCAAAAATTAGTCATACTGCTGTATTTTGAAACATCTGGAGAGGTTTGAACATGCATGCTGGTAGTCCTGTTATACGGCATTGCAAGGGGTCAAGAGATGACGAGTGCCCGCACAAAGGGTTAGGTAGCATTTTCAGAAGGTGGCATCTGATATTTGTGATGTTGCATGCCCCAGACATGGAGGACATGTGGTCAGCAAGCTTAGTTGTCAGTGTTAACTCCAGATATCTAGCAGACTTTGCGGGGACAGTATCAATATTGCGTTTGTACTAATACTAATACTCCACTACAAGTTGAAACTTTGCATTTTAAATTCTACTTATAGTACAAAAGTATTACCAGCTAAATTTACTTGAAGTATTCATTTTTGCAGAAAGTTGGCACCTATGGCTGATATATTATAATAAATCACATTATTAACATTGTAATGCATAAGTTGAATTTTATTGTTGTAGCTGTTGGAAGTGGAGCTGGTTTTAACTCCCTACAGCTAGTTTGGTCCAGTGGTTTCCAACCTAGGACTCAAGAATTAGTTTAAAAATGCATTTTTTAAATATAAATATTAGTAAAATAAATAAATGTTAAATAAATCAGATCAGCAAAATAGCATAAAATGGAAATACTCAAGTACCTCAAAATTGTACATAATCCAGTAGATGAAATAAGATTAATTAAGTAGTTAAAAGTTGAAAAGAAGGTACATTCATGGAAGCATTGCCCTCTTTTTTAATACAGTATTCACAGAGAACTAAAGACACTTACCACATCTAAAATGCCATACATCACCACATCCAACTGAACGAGAGTGGGGTTAGTCCAGTTTTTCACAGGTCTCATAATTGTTAGGAGTCCATTTGTAGTTGCCAGGTCCAAGTTATTCAGAAGACCAAAATATGAGCAGTCTGAAGTCTGACTGCTGGAAATACCTGCTGAGAAGCAGATAAAAATCTTCAGAGACAAGGAGAACAAAAGATATGGAACTTCAGAAACAGATATAACTCAAATACTGTTTAATTTAATAACTCACCAATTAAAGCAAGAAAAGCTAGAGTCCTTTGAGCTGACATGGCTGTTTGCCTTCAGCTCAATCTGAGCAAACCCCTTTTAAACTTACAGTTAAGTGTGAAAGAGGCATAATAGATCTAGTTAATTGTGCTGTCAAACCGGAAAAAAGCTCCTCATTGTTCCTGTGGTTTGTTGGTTATGGACTTAACACAAATCAACCATATGGTTCTATTGTTGACCTGCAGCTGAAGCAAAAAGCCAACATAAGGTGTGTGATATGAATTGGGAGTGGAAAAGTTTTCAGTGTGCACACTGTCCTGCAGCTTGTCCTACACACCTGCAGCCAAGAAAAAAAAACTGGCCCATAGAAATTATTCCAGGTTTTAATTTTAAAATCTTTTCAACTTTAAATGCGCATAACAGAAAGCACACAGCAAAAACTGCACCTGCACCTTTCAATATTTAAATACCCGAAAGCCTTTTGTGTCTGCATGTGTGCAATAATTAGATATGAAAAAAAATGTTCTTGTTGTGACTGAACATCTACTGTGACAAATCATTTAAACTTCTCAAACAGAGACATTAACATGCAGAGTGAATCTTTAAATAAAATGGTTATAGTTAGGTGTAGCTATAGCAGTAACATATTTTCCCCACTAGAATCAATAAACTCTGCTGTTGCAAAAATAAAAATAAGTCTAGTCAGCTTAACAGTTATTATAAGTCCCTCTGACGGTTTGTTGGTCCTAAGGAGAAAGAAAAAAATGCTAAATCTTCTTCTCTATCAGCATTTTATCACCTCCGTATCAGAGGGAGGTGCAGAACACAATTTTTGAACTTTGACACAGCGATGTAGTTTTATCTTAAAGTCCTGTGTGCATGTTGTAAAATGACAGTTAGACAGAAGCGAGGAGTCAGGGGTACACGTCAGTGGGCAGCTGAAAGTCTTTGAATGTGTAGAATGAGATGTCCCCATTGTCCACCACGGCAAAGACCACTGGGGTGTCTCCACTCTGGAAGGCCAGCAGTTTGATAGCTCTCAGGTCTGGCACGGGACTGTGGAAACTGAGGCACAACAGGGAGAGAATCCAATTATGAAGTCAATTTAATAAATTACAGAACAAAAAAAATCAAACAGCAGCAAATTTGTTAATCAACTAACTGTTTAAGTAATTTATCAGGTCTAAGAATCTTTGGTGGGCATCTGTCAGCAGTTTCTGACAATTTACACACTGAATGGCTAATCATCTGAATAATGAGTTAACTGCAGCCTTCTCACAATCGCAATAATGAAAGACAAACAAGACACATTCATCTTCAACAACTGTGATGTTTATTCAACCTGAGTCAGGTGTCTGTTTTCTGTACATCAATCTTCAGTAAAGGTGATTGCTCACCTGCACACACACATCCGGGAGTAAGGTTTCCCCGGGTTACTCTTCTTAAAGTCAGCCACCGTATCAGGTTGGTAAACATTGAAGCAAATCCTCCATTCATCTGAACCTTTTAACCTGAGCAGACACAGCACAAAGTTATTAATATCTGAATAGCGCGCTCGCCGTCACAGAACATTGCATCACCCTCTGTGAGCGAGTGCACAGCAAAGCAGTGGCAAAGCACCTCGCTCCTTTGTTTCACTGTTAATACACACGGAAATAAAACAAGAAAAACATGAAGCAGTGATTCAATTCTGTAAATTAAACAGCTGTTATTTTGGCAGAGCGGGCGTAACCCTGATAGACAAAAAGGCACAACAGAAGGTAGAAAACCAAAGATCTGTACCTCACATGCTGTACCATAAAGGATTAGGAGGCTTCACTACTGGAGCCTGGCTACTTTTCAACACTGCTGGCAGTTCACACAGGAAGCTTGGTGAACCTTCAATCAGGAATATGTTTTATACATATGCTCCCTGCACACAGACTGCAGACTGTATGCATTTTCTGTGTTTTCAATGAGCATGACTAAACGCACATGAGAAACCATGGTGATAGGAGAAATTGGATTACACAGCAGATTACATGCTCTGTAACCTGTAAAAGCAGGAAACTCGTTAGATTTCTCTTGCACCCTGACTTTATTTTAATACAAAGACTTAATTAATCAGGCACTTTGCCTTTTTAAGAACACACAAAATGCAACTAAATACGCTTTTCGGACCAAAGAATGACAGAAATACAATACAGCAAGGAAGCAATGTTCACAAGCAATCATTAAATACATGAATTTCTAGGCACTTACTGTATAAACAATTTTGTCATTACATCCCAGCTGTATCTAATTTCTAGTAAGACAAATAACTGTGGACCTAGAAAATAAATAGTATATATAGATAGTTTATATATGTATGTAACATTTCTTGACAGCCAACATTGTCTAAGGTCTGCAGCAGCCAAAGAAAGGTTCAAGAACTGAATAAATAAAATGTGAGACTGAATTTTGCGAGAGAACTAAATTGAATGGGTTTTTTAAAAACCTGTAAATACCCTGTCATCTATCACTACTTGTAATGATCTCGCCTTTCACCTCACTGCTCAGTTTTCGTTGCTAAACACAATTATACAGTATGTGTTCACTGTCACACAGTGTGAGATTAGAGCCAGGAAGATGGTGAATGCCCACCAAAATCTAGGTGGTGGTTATGGCAACATGCCGCAAATAATTACGCAGAATACTACACACTTATTTAATTATGGAATCTTTGGTGTGCTAATAAAATCCTGTCACGCTGTACAGTATCAGTCTGATGGTACAACTCATTAATGAAAAGAAAACGGGTGCAAATGAAGACATCAAGCAATCCATCTGCACTGTTGTCATTTTAAAAAATGTTACCAAGCAATAGATCATTGCAAACATGGAGCAACACTCCCCCACAAATGCTGCCACTTAGTTCGTTTTTGGTTTGCTTAATCTTGCCCTTTGTTGTGTATCAAATGTAATTATTTTTAATCCATATTAATTAATAGGACACACCTGGTGCAAATTAATAGATATATTAAGATTTTCCTATTGTACTACCAATGAAAGTGTGTGTAGGTGGTCTTGTGTACAAAAGCATATGGAGATAGCAGGAGAGGATAAGATAGAGGGACGATAAAGGGGGCATTAACAATGTTAAAAATTATAATAGTAATGGGGAGAAAGAGAAAGAAATAGAAACATTTATAAGTTCATTTTTAATGTATCCACTCTCTCTTGTACAATTCTTTCACAATCGTTTACACTCGCATTCACATCTATGGGCAAATTACACCAACAGGAAACAGGAAATCGAATCGAGTGATACCTGGACGCCCCCTCGAGCAAATCAGAAGATTTGATCACGCTGATTTTATCCAATAGCTCCCCTGGAATAAAAAAAATATATATATCATTGACTCAGTATTCAAATCAAACCTACTACAATTACTGCAGTTACAGATCAAATCCATGTGAGCCCACCTGTGGGGATGGGCTGTCTTGGGTCGTGTAAAGGAGTGACTTCTCTGTTCCACAAGTGTGCTGGTCGGCCTTTACGCTTCCTCTGCCGCCTGGACATGAGCTCCTGATATTCCGCCCAGTTTCTGCACCGCCGAACCTAGAAGTGACTCAGAAGTGATCCACTGCTTTAATATCACTATGATAATAATTCCAGCAGAATTTACGTGAAACATTTTTCAGTTGCATTTCTGATGTTATGTTAAATCCCACAAACCTCTTTGTCTTTGTTGACATCCCATCCGCGTCTACGCTTGTCTTCTTCCCTCTTCTGTTCCTTTGAGGACATCTTCACTTTCCGCAGGTTAATTCTCCCCCTCCAGGGGGAAACATCACACATCCCCACAGCCAAAGCCCCAGGCAGCAGAGAGGGGTCTGGAGAGGACAGGCAGCTGGGATGGTGCTCACTGGAGCCAATGTCAGGGAAAATGATGGATCTGAAGTCCCAGCGTGAGGAACCAGAGGAGGGGCTGTGATCTGATCTGTGTCCCGAATCCATGAGAACATCCGTCATCCACCAATTCCTGCCCGTGCCTTCATCTGCTGCGCTTGTGGTAGCGGTCTGCCCCTCTGGGGTCTCAGTGAGGTGTGACTCTTTAAGTTTTTTATCTTCTTTACCTTCATGGCTGTATTGATCCTCCTCCATTCTCTCAGTGGTGGATTCCTTCTGTGTTTCAGTATGACTACAAACACAACAGAAAGTGTGTAAATGTCCCTGTCAATAATCAGGGATCAATAATGTCATTACAACTCTGACTTACATAAAGACTCATCTGTGTTTTGCACTAATGATTGACAGGAAATGTTCAATCAGTTGTCTATTTAGGCACAATTTTAAGAAATTGTGTGGGTGGACTGCACTCTGTACAGTTGTCTAGACTCTGTTGTCTGCTTAACTTATCAATTAATCAATAAGGTAATCAACAAAAAACTAACCAAATAAGTGATTATTATGATCATTACATTGTTTAAAATGCCTTAATAAAAACAACAAAAAGTAATGTACATTATTTCAGTTTTCTTTGCATTTACTAATTTTAAAAACCACAGTAATAATAGTATGTTCAAAAGGTATTTATCGAACTTTTGCCTTATATTGTAAAAATGTATTGCTTGTCACTATGACATGAATTTCTCCATGCCACACTGAAATCAACTCACAACATAGGAAACACAGTAAAAAGGAGTCTTGCTAAGCAGAGAGCAGCACAGACGTACATCACTCATTAGTGTTCATGAGGAGATGATTTAGCTCTGCCAGCTTGAAAGGGCAGAACTAAATTACTTTAAGTTGGCTTTAATTGCCTAATCAAAAAAACTACAATCAGTGACTTGTTCTAAAATGAAAAATAACAATTCTTTTTACTTTTGTCATTACTTAGCACTCATGTATACAATCATTTACACCCAGCGCTTGGCTCACATAAAACAGAAGACAGTAAATACAGTACAGTAAACAGCAAATAATGTGTTGCTTTATTCAAGGCCTCTGTTTACCTGGATGATGAGGTGGGGCTAGGGGTGGGGGTGCGTTTCCTCTTCAGTTGTCTCCCTGCTCTGTCACGTGACTGAGGAAGGTTCAGATGCCTCACGTAGGACGATGGCTCCAAACTGTAAGAAGCCAAAAACAACTCTCACAGTCAACCGCTGTCAGAACCTGAACCTTTGGTTCAAAGTGTGAACAACCACTGCTGCCTCCCATAAAGCACTGCAATACTAAAAATGACTTCCTGATGATGATCTCATATTTCAATGTGCGACTGTCTAAACGGGGCTTTAATGTTCTGTTACCTGGGATCAAACCGGTGCACCACATATCCAAGCCTCTTCAAATGTCCAAACACCTTTGTAATGAAAAAAAGAGTTATTAGATCAGTGCAGCACTGCGCTTCACTTGCAGACTGAGTGTTAGACTACTGGTTGTACCTGATATTGCTGCAGGCTTATTGTGTTTGAGGTCAGAAATCTTTCATACCCATCCTGGATGGACAGAGGCAGGTCCTTATAAAACACCTGCAGGTTTCCCTGTTCACAAAAAACACTCACAAATTAATGTTTCACAGATCCCATGCGTTACCGCACGTCTGTTTAAGTGTTACATAAATATTACTGAATAAATACAGAGAAGGAATCTCTAGAATGGGATACCACGCCCTGATGAACAGGTTTTTATCTGCCACTCACACACTCCATCAGGTAGAGAGCCTCTTCAGGGAGGAGATACTGTTTGCCATTGGCAGAAAAGCCCATCGTTTGCCAAAACTTTCCCTGTGTGATAAAAAAAAGAATAATAATAATAATGTTGTAATAAAGTATAATAAGTTCCCAAATGGTGACAGAAGATGTAGTACAAATACACTCACACTTGTCACAGGGTGAGTGTGTTTGGTGCATCTGGTGTGATACAATACTCACAGCTGGAGACTGAAGCTCCACAATCTGGTCACTTGGGATCCATGTGGCCCTCACAAGGTTTCCTCTACAGTAAAGTAAAAACAGACAGTGTCTTTCTCAGCTCAGCTTGTTTTAGAGTTGTGTTTGTGTCGACCACTCCAATATTCACGCTCTGTTTAGCTCTGGTTTGTGCTACACCTACTCCTGAGATAAATATCCTGCTCTTTAGGTCAATGTTCATCAGGAGCTCGCTGTTCTACGTCTGTTAGAAACGGTTTGGTTGTGGACTTGTTTGCTCAAATCTCTAAATGCTGCTGTTGGCAACGGAGTTAGAGGGAGTGCTGAGAGAGACACTAAATGTGCTGAAAAACCAAAACCATGAGCTAAAAGTCACAAAAAAAGGAAATAGAAAGAGTCGGTAATAACTTTCATCACTACAAGTGATCCCTTTCACATTTCATGCAGTCATTTGACTTATTGTTAATTCTGTAAAACACTTATAAATGGCAAGTCTTGAAAGACTACAGGTGGCGAGATGGATGCTTCGTCTACTCACAGCCTCTCCACTCTCTCCTCTGACACGAGGCTCCAGTGCTCATTCAAACTCTGCTCGAGCCGCCGTCTTTGCTCATCTGAATCATTGGGGAAGAAGTCCTTCTGTCCTCTGACTGGGATCTTGTGACTCCTGGACCGGGCTGCAAACAGCTCGGATGGGCTGGAATTTAAAGAAAGATAACAACACTCAGCTCTTAAAGTGTACAGGGGCCACGATGCAACTGTAACAATAAAGTTATGAAAGTAAATCACCTAAGCTGAATTCAATGCAAGCAAGTATTTAAATGTAGGCTGGCAGTCTGCACTTAAAGCACACGCTGAGTGTTTCACTTCAAATCCACAGTGGTGGAGTATGGAGCCAAAATGATCTTTTCACTTCAGAAATCAATTTCCCTCACTGTCCCATCTGTTTAAAACTGTGCATAAAAACGAAACTTTTCTTTCTTTTGTCTACTGGACAAGTCATGTCAACTTACTTAAGTACATCTGCAAATAACTTGTTTTACTGTGTATTTCCAGTGTCATGATGACTCATAAAGTCATGATTCACTGTCCTGGGACCTCGCCCTGAAACAACCATGGCGCCTTGTTTATGGATAAGATTTTTTTTTTTTTTTACCCATTTAACAGTAACCTACAGATTTCAAACAACCAAAAATGCATTTATTTCAATTCATTCATAATATCTGCAACTTTTCTTCTCATTTCCACACGTTTTGACCAACAACACTCAGCGGAGGGCGACAGAGAGAAGAAATTAAAGAGTCCCACAGGTCTCGTCTTCCACCACTACACCTCTAGAAATAAACAGAATAAATAAGTCACTGCTACCTTATGAGCTACCGCTTCAACTACAATGTAAAGTGTGTGTATTACGGCTAATTTATGTTTTTTTTCTGTGGACATATATGTGCTCAGCTAACAGCTGGACGAACCTGTCGCAGCATGTGCGCAAGTCAAACGCTAAATATCTCCGTCATAGAGAGAAAGCTATAGAAAGGAATCACTGAGCGAAAGCTGACCGAAGATTTATTGCTCCCTGTCTTTTACTGTCAAATATCTGCAAATAAACGCGACGGCATACCTTAAAATTTCACTGTAGAACTTCTCTTCGGTGTCCGTCTTGTTTTGGTCCGCCATGATCAGCGGTCACCCCGCTGCTGCTGCTGCTCTCCTCTGGGTCCTCGTGCCCGTCAGGTTGAGTAACTACAAGTAGTGATGGACACGACCAGCAGGGGGAGCGCTGTCTGACTTTCTGACTGACTATATCTCACTAAGTCTTGAACCAATGTATTTATCATATTCAACATAAAAACATGTGCTCACTGCAGGGCATGTAGGCACACATTTCAGAATAGATTTTAGACCAGTCACATGACTTGGGATTTATTGCAAAATAATAGTATTACTAATTGCAAAATATGACTAAATATGCAAAGTAAAGGTTTGTGTCCTCATGACATACAGCTCAATATAAAGTAATGAGTGTGTGTTATTTACAAATAAATCCAAAGTTTGTAGTTGTAGCACAACCTTTGAGCAGATGACACTCAGTTATGAAACCGGATGAAACAAACCAATTAGTCAAACTGTTTAAAAGACATAAAGGTCTGGATCTCTTGTAATTTTCTCCTTCTCAATTCAGACAGGAAATAGATTATGGTATTTGGGCCCAAAAATTTCAGAAATATGGTATCTAATCGTATAGTTACACTAGATGATATACAGTAGCTTTGGTCTCAAGTACCACCCATGAGTAGTACTTGAGACCTGTGAGGAATTATTTTGACAAGGATATTTTCTTTACCTTGTATATAAAGGAAATATCTAGCGCTGCCGTCTTCTATTGAATATTGCTAAAATTAGGAACATCCCAAAGTGATGCTGACAGGAATTAGCAAGAGAGATCATATTTCATTAGAGCAACATTATGACCTATATAACCAGACAATTATTTTTTCATTTTGATATATCAACATTTTGGACCCAAGAAAAACACAAAATCTAATTTGGATAATGTTTTTTTAATATATAACTAGAATTACCGCATTGCAGGTTGCAGTGGCAGGATGTGTATTTTCTACCTAGGCCTTAAGTGCTATCATCCTAAAATTAAATGGCCTTAGCATAACCTCAGCATGACAGTAGGACTGCAGGCTATTGTTATTTGACTTAACTACTCCAAATTTACAGTAACCTTTATCAAGTGGAAAAAAGTGATTTAACACAAGGCTAAACACCTATGAGAGTTACAATACATTTACTGCAGACATAAATACGATATGTAATATCAATAATATACCGCTATTATCCAGTATAACAGGATGCTCCATCACAAATGGACATCCCATCATCAACCAGTGACATTTATTCATGTTCAACAAGCAAACAAAAATAATCTAAATATAACAACAATCAAGAGCCAATTTGAGCCAAGCTGTCCTGCTGATACGCCAACACACATTTTACCAGATATGAAAGGCTGAGCCAAAGTTTGGTATCGGATTGATATCAAAGTATCGCTCGCAGTATCGCTCACCACTAGTGGCTAGAAGGCACATGGCAAACTCAAAATCTGATTGGTTAAAAAAAATGACAAAATTGTCACCATATACAATCAACAGCAGAGGGATTCACTCAAAATTCTTAGGCATTAGATATGTTACCCAGCAACAGCACAAAGGGGAAATCTGTGATCTCCTGTGGCGTTCAGTGGAGCACTTGACATTGATCAGTCTCTGGCTGAACGTGCTCCTCTGTCCAGCGAGGACACTGTGAAGTGGGTGGGAGGGATTGTCCAGGATCGAGAGGAGTTTGGACATCATCCTCCTCTCAGTTACAACATGTAGGGGGTCCAGCTCTACTCCCAGAACTGAACCAGC
>JAUMHL010000029.1:4939010-5068742 GCA_032362345.1 Sandelia bainsii | reverse complement strand
AGAGCATTTTACTGTATATAGGTACACTAGGAACACATCTGCCTGTCTTACAGTCTTTGACCAGCAGGGGGTTTGTGTGCACAAGAAGCCAGAGATGAAGCCTCGAGAAATGAGCCATTTTGCGAAGGCTTCAAAGCTTCATGAAGCTTCATCTGGCCATCACTAGCTCCACTATCCACAGTCTGAACAGAGTGGTTTTATATGGTGGGTGATTGTCACAGTTTTCAACTCAGCGCCCTGGTTTCCTCCATATATGGCCTATTACCTGTTCATCTCTCCACTCTGCTAATTCTAACCACATCAGCTCCACCTGCTCCAGTTCCAATAGATATAGCCCTGTGCCATATATGGTTATTTCCTGCCAGTCTGCTCATCCCAATCAGTTTGATCAGTCTCACCTGTGTCGCTCTCATTTGTTCCTTTCTTCTTCTTCTTGTTCTGCTTCCTGACGTTTATTGTCGGTTGGCAAACAACTAATTGCCAGCCACCAACTGGTAAGGTGTGTATCAGGAATCTGATGCAGAGAATGTTCAAAAAATCGAATTTGTTGGAGAAAAAAAAAGTTAAAAAGTTTAATTAACAATCATTCCTTCCACATCATATCTTTTTTTTTTCCAATTAGAAAAATGCCACTTCAACACGTTCCTTGTTTATCTGTGCCTTACTTATTCCGTGTTCCACACATGAAGCTGGATCCATGGTGTTTCTACCTTTCATGAAGCCACTCTGGCACTTGGTCATATACCCATTAGCTTCTGTGTAATATGTTATGTCATTTATCTTTTTCTACATTACTTTACAAATATTAGATGTTGGTGCAATAGGTCTATAACTTCCGGGGATTGAGTAGTCTTTTCCTGATTTGCGTATTCAAAGTTTAACAGCTTCTTTCCAGCTTTGCGGCAGTTTCCCTTTCTCTCATACTTTATTGTAGAGGTCTAGTAATATGTCTTTTGATCAGTCACTAAGATGTATCATTGTATAACAGATCTGGTCCCTGGGTCTGACTCCTTGGTCTTTCTTAGTGCATAATTCAGATCTGTTTTTGTAAATGGAATATTTAGCAAATCATCAGCATCTTCAACTTGCAATTGTAATTGTTCATTCTCCACTATTGTAGCCTCCCTCCCTCTTCGCCTCTCTTCACTAATGTTGTCTGAGCTGTGAACTTTACTAAAGCTTTTTGCCAACATTTCTACTTTCTCTTCATTTATCACTACAAAGAGACAGAATAGAGTAATAATATTGTTAATGAAAATAATGAAATATCACTCTTACTTTTACTTACAAGTATACTTATTTATTGATTCATTCATTTAATTAAATAAAGCAGTTATGCACTATGGTCCTTGACTGTTAAAGGTTATTGAAATTTGTACTTAGCAGCCCCGCCCACACACACTTTTATGTACAACTCATGCCTACCTTACATATGGGATTCGTGTAATTCTACTGATATTATGTTGCTGTACAAATTTCAACACTTATATATTATCTACATACTACCACAGTCATTATCGGTTTCAAATAAAAGGAGTTAGTTAATCATTGATACCTCACAGGCACGGACGGGGTTCGAACCCGCGATCTTCGGTTTACGAGACCGACGCCTTACCACTTGGCCACCGCGCCTGGTAGTACAAACGGCCCTCGGGATTGTCATTTCACCTAACCTTGTTTTCGCTAGTAGTTATTTCTTTGGTGTTATATAGTATCTCTGTGTATATGTCTACAAGAAAGAAGTCCAGTTGCCATGACCCTATGTATATAATACTTCTCATCTATATAAAATATTCCCTTTTACCTGCTTTGCTAACTAACGTGACGTTATTTGAACGTTCACATAGAGACAAACGTTTGCCTAACCATTACAAGAGACTTTGAAACTCGGAAAAATCAAATTACACCATAAAGCACATAACTCAGGGAACTTATAGAAGACGTCGCTGTTTTTTCTATCTACCAACTCAACGCACTGATTTAGGCAATGAAGGAACACACGTCTTTACAAAATAATTGTGCCAGGCCGAATGTCCCAACAGACAGTAACTATTTATCACATAAACCATTAGATAATGCTGCAAATATACGTTTCCGTGTTCCGCACTGTTAAATGTCGAAATAAAAAGTGGCGAAATGTTATTACCAGTAGCCAAACACGAGAGGACAGAGAAGGAAATACTGAGACAACACATCCGGAAGTAGGTGAAGTGGCTCACAGCAGACGAGGTTTCGTCTTTGACTGAAACATGGTTTTTACATATGTAATACGATGATGTGTAAAGTTGCATGTCGACGTATCGGGTGGTAGGAAGATTGTGCGGCCCTCGTGAGTTCAATGAGTAGTTAATGCTGTAAGTAATATGATTTATTTATGAAAAGTGTGTCAGTGGAAGACACAAGCCTGAATACGAGCTAACCTACACTGTTAGCTTGCTAGCTTACCATCGTTTTGACATCTGGTTATTTTGTGCAGAATACTAATAATATAACTTAAATGCTAATTTTAATAATTTACCTGGGCATTGAACACAGTTATGCATGTATTTGCAGTTTCATGTATCATGTTACTAACTATATATTTAGTTAATAACATGATACATGAGAGGCATACTAGCATCTCGCAAGCCAAATTTATTACAAATTATTTAACGCTTAATAAATATGTGCTGATAGATCAATGCGACGCTGGATAATCATTAATTAAGACTTCTTACATGACTTTATGTGCCATTCTTCAATTCGGCATACCACAAAGGGTGATTATATCAATTTAAAACTTAAATCTTAATATTTGTGGCTTTTTACAGGAAGATGTAGATAATGTTAAGTTCAATTTTATCTCCTGGAGCAACAAATTGAGGTTGAAGATACTGACAAGGCTACTCACAAGGCTGAGAAATGTTTATATCATTTTATAAAACAAAATGAGTTGTTGAAAACTTTGCTTTACATATTTAAAAGGCATCAATGTGTGATAATTGTGTTTTTACATGCTTTCTTACATATGCAATTTGGAAATAATTGCTCAGTATCAAGTACCTCACTGAAATCTTGGTGTGTCTTGTGTTCTTGTTCCAGTCTTTAAGTTTGACCTGCAGCAGCCTGAGCCCCTACGTCTGCTTCACCATGCCACTTGTGGTGGATGCTGTGTGGGCTTTGTGGAGCATCGGAGCTGGCATCTATGACTACTTTCACACTAGTGCCATGGAGGAGAGGATCCACACACTGGAAAACGTCCTCTCTATCCACCAGTTTGTGATCGCAGCCCTGTCAGCAGGTCTCATCCTGCTCATGACGTACATACTATTGAGAAAACACTAAAACATCACTGACCTGGGCGCCCACTTGATGACTTTTACTTTTTTCAGGATACCTTACATTGTCCATAGTAGATTTTATCAAGATGTTGACCAGAGTGACAGTCTGGACCATACAGCTATTCACTTAAAGATCAAGCATGTGCAGTAACATTTGCGATGCCCCAGATAAAGTCAGGAGCACTGATGGGAACTAAACTGTGCAACAAACCTCCAGAAGGACATGTGGTGCCTAAAAACTTGTCAGCTACCCTCTGGGTGGTGGCTGCTTGACCTGACTTGTCTGTCTGTCTCTGTGTTTTGTTTGTTCCTGCCCTGAGATGGTGTCTGCAGATGATTTATTTATTTTTTTGCATATCTTCCACACTTAAATGATTCAGATCATCAAACAAGTTTTAATATTACAGAAAGGTAACCTGAGTAAATGCAAAATGCAGTTTTTAAACAATGATTTCATTTATTAAGGGAAAAAAGCTGCCCAAACCTGCCTTGCCCTATGTGAAAAATGATTGCTTGTGGAGGAATTTTGGCCCACTCTTCTTTGCAGAATTATTTTAATTCAGTTACTTTTTAAGTGTGACAAAAAGAAAAAAAAAAGGAAGAGGCCAAATACTTTTTCACAGCACTGTATTTGACAAGCTTGAAGGACAGCATTCTCTCGTCAACTCCTCAGAATTTATGCCATTAACTTATTAACAGCTTTTTCTGAAAAGATAAAGAAGCATGCATGAATGCAGCTGCTAGTGCTTTTTTTTAACCTTTTTTATTCCTGTTATTGCTAAATCACAACATGTTTACTTAAAACTATTTAACACTAAAACTATTTTATGTATCAGTTTTATTCTTATTTCAGTTAAAAGGAGATATGAATAAAAGAAAGGAACAGGTTGTACAGGTCTGTTTTCTCTGCACCCATAAATCAAACTTACCTCTGGCTGATCCAAATTTCTGTCTGTCTTGGGATATTAAGCTTTAAAACTAAATATTATGTGTAAATTGTGATCTAGAGTCAGCAGGCCCACCATTTTTTTTTAGCAATGACAGATGCTCTCATTTTTTCATACTTTCTAGATTTCTCTGAAGGACATTTTCCCACCAATGATTTTGTCCAGCACTGTAGAATTTAATAGGAAAATAAGAGTAAAATTGTGTGTTAAACTGGGTGTGGATTCATATTCATCTGAATTATAATCAAAGCAGAGATTTAAAAACACTCACAAATGCCTTCAGCTGCTGTGGTTTGTAATTATCCTGGTTCCAAGTAATTCAACTGGAATAACAGGGTAAACACTGTTAACAAGCTTAAACACTGGGAAATTAATTCATCCTTTATTTGATTTATTGTTTTTTCATGTTAAGGAGTAATGGTTGGAAATTCCAGCATTTAATTTGTCCATGTTTACATTTTTACTAACACTGTGTCCACTCTGTGTCAACCATATTTCCTCATATTTTGGCCTACTAAGTTTTTAAAAAAGTGATGTGATCAGAACAAGTACTGGTCCCTTTTCCACTGTTGTACCTCCGTATTGTCTAGACTTCACTACCAGTGTGTTGTATGAACTACTGTACATTAGTATGACTACCATGTCTACTGTTAAAGGGAATATGTTTGAATAATAATTCACTATTTAAGTCAGAACTGTTCTTTTTCTCGTGTACTTTCATAGTGTGCTTTGTATTAATCTTGTGTAAAATACAGTGAAATTGTGTGCAGCGGAAAATCTAGGAAAAGGGTTAATCTATATAGCTACAAGGCTTCTCTTGTACAAGTGTGTAGGAAATCCCAGGCTTAAAAGCCAAACACAGTGGAAACATATCACCAGAGTGTAATTTCAAATACTGTACATGCTTGAGCTATTTTAGTCCTCATGTTTCGAGGTCTGTGGTTTAGTCATGTGCAGGCAGGCAGCACAGTGTTCATTTTGCAGCACAGCGTGAGAAATGTTTCCATGTGCCATCTCTCAAAACCACACAGGGATTTTTAAGACATTTTGCTCCACAGAACCGGTAACCATTGATTACCAAGATTTTAAATTGTGATCAGTGAATCAGTGACTTATGTTTGGTTTTCATTTTAAGTGGTGGTTGTCTCAAAAAGTAATATATTATTAATGATTTTATATTATGATCAGGAGGAAATTCACAACTTTTCCTGCTCTAGTTTAAAGCAGCATTATAAGCACTGACTTGGGTCATCAAGATATTTTTATCTGTGTTGGAACAAGTGCTTCAGATTTAAATTTAGAATTTTTTTTCCCTTTTTCCATTACATGCCAAAAGTCAGAAAGTTACGCATGGAAATCTGGAAGTTGACTCATGGCAACTGGACTTCTTCCTTGTTAAACTGAAACATTTCACTACTCCAAGTAGCTTCTTAGAAGTCCAGCTGTCATGACTCAACTTTCAGATAACTTTACTTGGATGACTGAGAATCTTCACCGACAGTCTTTCAAATTAGTTATTCAACAGTAATACTTAATGTAACATTATTGTCAGGTTACACGATGGAATCTTTGGAGTTATGATATAATGCAGTGTTCTAGTTCAGTGAGTCTTTTAAGTAATTTACAGACTTATTTATGATGCCAATAATTCAAAAAAATCTAAATTGCAGGTGAAAACATACTTCAGGTTTTCAGTCTTTTTGATGGCCCTCCTTTTACCAGGCTCATGGGTACTTAGGTCCACTATTAGTCCACTACACCTATTTTACTCGGCAGATTACTACCATATATATTTTTTTAATTTATAAAAATAGTAGTATAAAGTAGCCATATAAGCCACTGATATTTAGTTAATAAGATTGTGTCTCAAACCTTAAATAGACCATGCTGCAGGCGGCAAATGGGCCTCTGAGACTGTCCAATATTCCCACCAATTAGAGCCTGGGGTTTAACAAACAAGGACGTTGATTGGTTAGAGTTGCTAGAAGGCGGGATCTTTCAATTCAAGTCACAGAGGAAGCTTCAACCTACATTTGTCAAGTCGTTGAAGTTAGTCCCGGAAAGACGGAAGTCCTACGGAATATGCCTTTAAAATTAGAGCATGCAATTGCTCAAATTTACATTTTCAGAAATCGTTTCTTTTATGTAGCAGGCATTTCCATGGAAATGGTTTTCTGTTCTCTATATTTTATATCTACACACAAACAGAGTGAAACGTGTGTTTAACGCTGTTATAGTTTATTTTGTTTTATTTTAATGGCCGGAAAACGGTTTATTATTTTGTGCTACTTTATGGAACCGCTAAACCAACTTGCCAGTATGCGTTAGGGAGTGAATAATGTGAATTTTGGTGAAACTATTGCACCGAAACCACTGGGAAGGCCTGTCATTCCCGTATTTAATCAGTTGTAGTTTGGAGGTATCTTTCCTATTTTTAATTGGTGAAGTCAGAGCGCCGGACAATGCTAGCCAGTTAGCCCGGGGTTGTTGCTAGCTGGCTAAGGAAGTTAGCCAGTTAGCTAGCAAGCCGCGTCAGCTTGCCGGAGGCTGTTCTCTTGTTTCGCGCATTTCAAGCCTGTTCGCCGACCTCTGTGCCTGTTAAATCGGCAACGCTAAACGAGCGAAAACATTAGATTGTAGCTTCACTAATGTCAAATATGAAAGAATGAAACTTCCATAATCCGCTTTTAAAATGAAGAGTCGGCACTGTTTCCGCTAAGCGGCTGGTTTTCTTCCAACGCTGCTCTTTTGTTTTGACAAAGGAAGAGGACCTGAGTTTTTCCTTTTTTTTTTTTTACTCCAGTTCGTTTCTGGTGGTGGGGTGGTTTCTTTGGTCATTTTCTTGTCTTGGCAATGGCTCCACATAAGCAGAGCTCCTCAGGTGGAAGTCACCCAGTGGGTTTTGGTCCTGGAGGAAAAGCGAACGGGTTATACCAGTCGTCCTCCTCTGCCATGGCTACAGCCAAGAAGCCTAACATGCAACTCATTCAAGCCGACCACGAGTTGTTCCTGCAGGCCTTCGAGAGTGAGTTTCTGCTGTCATCAAGTTGCATATTCAGTGATATCGATGTTAGAGTTTAAATTAAAGTCACAGGACGCTTTACAGTGGTCATGTAAATAGTGAGATGAGGGTCTGCATAGCTGGAGGAACAGATCATTTTACCGCTTACTTAAACTATCATTGGCAACTCATGTCCTTGTAGCTCTGTACATTTTGATTTTAGCCACTAATTAGTAAGTTTACTAACAGTTACTTTGCAGTCCATTATATGGTTTCTAATGTATAAGAAATACACTAAACCAAAGTTACCTGACTACAAAGGTCTCACCAATCAATCAGAACTATAGTATGAAGCAGAGAAAAAGAGGTAGTTTCCTATGACATGGACAGAAAGTGTTAAGTGTGTTAAGTGTTATTCAATAACAAATTCAATGTTATTATACGTGTACTGAGCAGTTCATCCATTTGTGTAGTCTGATACTTATGGTTTAAATGATGAATACAACTTAAAGTAATATGTTGATGGTATGATTGTCTTTATTCACAGAACCAACCCAAATCTACAGGTTCCTCCGTACCAGAAACTTGATAGCTGTAAGTGTTTTTTGACACTACTCACACGATTAACAGTTGGATTGCTGTACCTCTTTCCATGTTGAATTAACACCTAATATGTTTTTTATGTCTCCCTATCACTATTTTCAGCCTATATTCTTGCACAGGACACTCACCTACATGTCTCACAGAAACTCCAGGAATAATGTCAAAAGGTAAAATAACCCTTTGAAATTGTTTGATGTGCTGTTTTGTGTCAGTACTCGTAAGGCTTTTAAAGTTTTAGGATTTGGGGATCAGTTGTGTTAGGGGTTGTTTTGCTTCTTGTCTCTTTGTGACTTTGTTTACTTCAGTTTTAAGTTGCATAACTGTGTGTTGGATTGAGAGTTTGGGTCTTAGAAAGCAGATCAACTGTTATCATGAGTGAAAGTTAGCCGACTTGCAGGTTGCTGTAGGTGGGAGCTGGCTGGTTCAGTTAAAGCGGAGATAGGAGAGAGACAGTTTCAGTTAAACTACTTTGCATACAGGCGCTACGCAAGAAGTGTGGGGGAAAAAAAGATATTACGTATACACATGGGGCAACGTGTGGCTCAGTATGCCCTGTAGGGTTGTGTTAAAATACATAGGGCCTCGTCTGATGTTATCATTCATTCAAGATTCAAGATTCAAAAAAACTTTATTAATCCCAGACGGATCATGTGGAATTGGTTGCAGGTTACGACATTATATTCAGTGTTAAAAATTGTGGGCTGCAAAGTTGTTTAAGATGTGATGATACTGTCTGGTTTTTATCATCTACTATTCACCTAACACCAAGTAGTTACATGTTGAGTATTGGCTCACAATTAGTTTTTAATTTGCAATAAAGCCATGTCAGTGTAATGTAATTTTCAGGCAGTGTTGTTGTGCAGCTGTTTTGACTTTGGAGAGAGATGTAATTAAATTAGTATGGTCTTGAGAGCTCAAATGTGCTCAAATATAGTGTTGGACACTATAAAAAACCATACCCTACTGTGCTACTAGTAATCAGTGACTAGATTAGATTAACATGTTTCATCAGCATTCAAAACTTTAAAAAAAAAAAGGAAAGATAAAGATTTGTAGTAATTTAATTCTTAATAATTGTTGTGTATATTTAAAACACTACAATATGTCTGTCAATCTGTGTGACAGTCATCACAAAAATATGTACAGTTTAGTAGTTCTTTTTTTTCAGACCTTATTTGGTCATGAACTCATCAGACTGGTACTTTTCCTCTTTGAGGTACAGTAATGTCTCTTCTTTGTTCTGGACTTTATCAGGGACTAAAAATGGCAACCGGTAGAACATGTGTTATTCCTGATTTGAAGCAGAATTAGTGAACCAGGTGACGTGTCTTCTGCTGCTCAGCTCAGTTTCACTTTCTGCTGAACCCGTACATGCTTCAGTCACATGAAACGCTGCTTGTGATCTGAGATGAGTAACTGCTACACAGGGAACCTCTACAGTTGTTAACTGTCCACAAAGCATGATTAACTTACAAACATACTCTAAAAAGCAGGCAGTGTATTTCAGTATTAGATTGCTGTTAATTTTTTTTCATGCTTTGATCAGATACTAGAAATTAAACTGGTATGATCATGCACGCCTTTCTACACAGACGGGGTTGTGTAGTTTGTGTGTCAAGTTTACAGCAAAGTGACCTGAACTGCCTCTTTTCAATCAAAATGTCTGTGCACAGTTTCTCTCTTGTGTCGCTTCTTTGAAAGAGATTTTGTGGGGTCTTTTACATTCTTCATATGTAAGCAACCATCCATGACTTCATGGTATCATCAGGTCATCAAAAGGCTTAAAACCTGATATCAGCTTGCTCTGCAAATGCCTTATAAGGTATTTAAAAGTTATTTCATGTGCATGAAAATTATGAAATAATATTTTTTATACCTAATGTAACTGGTATGGTTATAAAACAGATATTGAATCACTTGTTATGTGGTTTTAAAAACAAAGTTTTAAATGTAACTAATCTAAGCTCTTGTTCATTCTCCTGTTTTCTTGCGGTACTGAAAAATAATGGTATTTACATTACAGAGAACTTGCACATATTTGGTAAGTGATGGATGATACCTTGCTTTACAGTACAGTAGGACTACTGTACATTGATATGAATAAGCACTGCACTTTTTATATCAATACTATGAAGCTGATTTAGTCACTGAACTTTATAGATATTATTATGATTGGTCTGTTATATTGTCTGAGTGCAGTCTAAAGATGCTTGGTTGTTGTCTTGCATTCTTCATGGCTCTGGGCAGCCTTACAGATGTTTTCACTTACTCTGGCTTATTAGGCCTCTGCTCACGTTGAACTCGGACAGAACATGGATTTATGTAGAGCCACCAAACTCTGTGTACTAATGTGTGAACTCTAGAAACCTACTGATATTGCTTATTAGAGACATTTGGGCATGTTTTCCATTTAAATTCAGTCCAGCACATAAAGCGTTTACTAACTTGGATTGAAACCTTATGCATCATGTAAAAAAAAAAGGTAAAATCTATCAACAGTACAGACTAACATAACCATGTTTACTAACATAGCATAGAAAATTTACTCTCTCAGCTAGCTTTTAAAAGCTTTGAAAAGTTTACAAAACCCTCTTTGCTATTATGAACTACTGCTGTGTAATTCTCAGTCGATACTGGTGAACTATTATATCTGCTACCCCGTGTTAGTTGCACAACAATACTTTCTCACGCACATAAAAGTTATTCCAGTCTGCATGTCAAGCAGGCATTCGGCAACATATATCCTGTATATATACAGTCCCCTTTTGAGAGTATTGGAACAGCAAGCAATTTCCTACTATTTACATCTACATATATTTAACAACATACTGTAGAACATAGCACCTTTGGTATGATCACTCAAGTTTAGGACCATGTGACTGAAACGTGGTTGTTATTACCCAGGTGTGTCCTGTGCAATTGATTGTTCAAACAGTAAATAGCTTTAAATGACTACTCTTAGTTTTAGCCAGTGAAGACTGCATTTGTTGAAGAATCAGAGGCACTGTACAAACATTCAGCATAGCCAGTACAACGATTACGAATGTCCAGAAAAAGAAAGGAACCACTGGTGCACTAAGCAACATACATAGAATAGGTCACCCAAGGAAAATAACGGCTGATTACAGAGGCATTGGTTGGTTTGTGAAGAAAAACCAATAAACAACAGTCACTGACAACCCAACAACCTCCACAGAGTAGGGCTGAATGTATCACAATCTGCATTCAAAGAGGACACAATGAGCAGAAATGCAGAGGCCACGTCACAAGATGCAAACCCCTCATCAGCAGAAAGAGGACTGATGGATTAACCTCTGCTACAGTGATGGGAAGACCAAAGAAGAAAAGATCTGCTCATGACCCAAACTGTACAAGCTTATCTGTGAAGTATAGTGGATGTTGTGTCACAGCTAAGGCTTTCATAGCTGCTTCTAGAACAGGTTCGCTTTATTGATGATTTAACTCATGATGGTAGCAGTAGAAGGAATTCACAGATGTACAGAAACATTTTGTCTGACAATGACTCAATGGATCCACTATTTGGGAGGAGCTTCATCATGCACCAAGACAAGGAATCAAAACACACTGTCAGCTGAACAAAGGACTTCAGAGTGAAAAATTGAACAGCACAGTTATAGCAGGTGATGTTAGACAGTGGACTGAATCTCAGTAAGAAATGAATTTGGCTCTGATCTGTCACTGGATGGTAATCTCTCTCCATGCAGGTGAGTATTCGGTGACGGTTGTTTAACTGCTGCTTTTTGTCTGCACGTACAGGAAAAGCTCCAAGGTTGACAATCTGTTGTCCAAAGTGGAAAAGATGAGGGAAGAACAGGAGACTCACAGGTAACACTCAGTCCTCCAGGACTCACTGGTTTCCATAGAGTTAAACGTATCCTGTTTCTCTGTGTTGTCGTTGATGTTGGTGGTTCTCCAGTATTTTATAGATGCTTTTCTACATTAACAAAATAAGACTCTATATGTGTAATGATGTGAAATTTGAAGATATAATTGTAACAGTGCACTTCTCAGTCTTGTTTGATACACCTATTAACAGATTTCAGTGACATTTAGTGGAAAGCTTGACCATGAACTCTAGAAGAACTATCCAGTGGATATTTGATCAGACATAACATCACCTGTTAGGATATAAAGGAGGATCTTGAAACTTCTTCTGTTTTCCACAGCTTGGCCTCTAATCTGCAGCTTACCTTTACTGGTTTCTTTCATAAAGCTGGTAAGTTTCTCCTTCCAGCCATCCTGTGCCTTTTGTAGATTTAGTCTTTCTACTGATTCACTGTGACTTCCAGGAAGTCATTTATCCTGTTTTCTTTTGTTGTGTTTTCAGGGAAGTCCTCTCAGGACTGTGAAAATGAGCAGAACTCTGTGTCTCTGGAGGTGCTGCTGGTCAAAGTGTGCCACAAAAAGAGGAAGGTGTGTGATGATGTGATATGTAGTTGCTGGTGACAGTAAGATTTAGATGTCTTTTAAAGGATGCATTGCATTGCTTGTGTTTTCCAGACTTTTCTATAATTTCCAGCTGTTAGTGAAATACATGTGAAGTTTCTTTCCTTTCGTTTCCAGGATGTAAGCTGCCCAGTGAAGCAGATCCCTACAGGAAAGAAGCAGGTTCCGCTGAACCCAGACACGAGTGCTGGAGTCCAGGCAAAGCAAGGCTCTTTTCCCTCCCTGCTGGTCCCCAGTAGTGAGTTCGAACCCAGCAACTCTCACATGGTGAAGTCTTACTCACTGCTGTTTAGAGTATCAAGGCCCGGATACCCTCGCACACAGACCAATGGTCTCACCAATGGAGAGAATCACCACAACAGAGGTGAGCAGAGACTGAGACATTAACATTTTACATGTTACAATGAAATTTGACTTCTGCATTTAACCCATCCCCCACTCGGGGGGAGCAGTGGGCAGCCACAGACCGCGCCCGGGGAGCTAGCGCTGAGTGTCTTGCTCAAGGACACACCTGGTATGGGGTCTGGGCTGGGATTCGATCCTGCCACCTTCTGCATCTCAGTCAGATGCTTATCCCGTTACCAGGCCGCCATAAAGCCCAAGTTGCAAATAAGTAGAATTGTCTTTTTATTGACACTGTGCATACAACCTTGAATCTGACACCTACATTGATTTTTAGCTATTTGTTTTGTTATCAATCGGATTCACTTATTGGCTTTTCCAGGCTGATTCTAACTTTACTCGATCTTGTGTGATGGAGAAGAGGTAATTGTGATTATGTGTGTGTTTCAGATTTTACAGACGAAGTGGTAAACAGGAAGAGGAGGAGCTCCTCTCTCAGGGAGGAGGGAGAAACCACATTTGTGGCTCAGATGACTGTCTTTGATAAAAACAGGTGAAAGTCACACATTTGACACTGTTTGAAAATGTTCAGACACACAGGAAGATGTGTTGTTCTATTCTCTGTGTAGCAGAAATGAGAAAATGCTGTGTGTTTGTGTACAGACGTCTGCAGTTGTTAGACGGAGAGTATGAGGTGTCAATGCAAGAGATGGAGGAGTGCCCTGTCAGTAAGAAGAGGGCAACTTGGGAGACCATCCTGGACGGAAAGGTGTGTGCGTTTGTATGTAAAAGACTAAAGACTAAGAGTAAACTTGTAATTAATTAGTAATACAGCAGTATAAGTTGATATGTAAGATACTGGCACAAAAGCTGTGTAAATACTTTTTTTTGTTAATGAGCACGAAAAGAAAAATATATAATCTCTGCTGCTAATAATAGTAATACTAATAAATATTGGCTCAGTAGAAGCTTACTATTGTAGTACTGTAATACTGCACCACAGTATCTGGAAAACAAACACACCTATTTATGTTAATTAATAAGTTCAAAAATCTTTTGCTGTCTTTGTGTAGCGTCTACCTCCATTTGAGAGTTTCTCTCAGGGTCCCACCCTGCAGTTCACCCTGCGCTGGAGCAGTGACTCCTCTGACCGCTCCACTGCACCCGTAGCTAAACCTCTAGCCACACGCAACTCTGAGACCAATCAGGACACCAGACCCAGCACCCTGAGAGCTACACACACACTGGGTGAGCAGGAACAAGCAGGACAATTTTAATTTTATAACAGTTGATCTGTTTCAGTGTTATTCGGTCACTGGGGAACCTGTTAACTAGTGATGCTTCTATTTCTCTTCTGTCCTGCAGCTGTTAAAGAATCCATAAATGCTGACCCACAAACTAGAAGAGATCAAATCTCTGCTGAGCCCAGACAGAAACTACGCATCTTCTACCAGGTCAGTCCCACGTGATATTGCATCAGAAAACACCGTACCTTCTCACACGAGAGTCCATATTACACGTCTTAACGGCTCAACTCGGTTCTGAGAACTGACCTGGGACCTAAACAGGGCTGGGTCATAATTCAGTTCTACTTCTGTCAACTTCACTGATCACCAGAGCTTTGTTCTGTTAAGGGAACTAAAGCTGAGCTAACTCAAACTTTTTTAAGAAAACCAGTCGCCTACAGGATGTATGTTGTTTAAAGATGTGATAAATTTTGTTTTTTGGAATTTGATTCACAGATAATAAACGGGTTAGAACATTGTCTGCTAAATGTTTTATTGTTGGTGCAGAAAGTTGGAATAATCATATAAACAAATGTTATTGGTCAGTATTAGGAATTTACACACATCCTTAGTAAGTTATTAGGAGAGACTGAGGAGTCTTAGTTATGTTATCAAGATCAACTCATCAGAAATGGGTTTGAAAGTCTGACTGAGGTCAGAACATTCACTGTGTATATGAAGGTCTGTACTGATGATTTTATGCTCATCTTATCAACTTTATCTGCAAAAAATGTGCCAATACCAAGAATTTCTTTAGAACATTAGGCTGTCATGGCATCCGGTCTTTAAAGTAAAAGCTCAGGTCATGTTTAAAACCAACTAGTTTGTATAAAGTGTCTCTGACCACATCAGAAAAGTGTTTATAGCTGTTCTAAACAGCAGTACTTAGAGATGAGGTGAACACCCCCTGTCATGTAGGGGTGAGATGTGATAATTGTTCAGATACTGTATGTGGATAATAATATAGACTCACACTTTCTTCAGAGTAATTTGAAAGGAATTTATGAATTTGACTTATTGGCACTGAGGACTGACTTTCTCATCAAAAGCTGCCACAGCCTCTGTCTCTTCATTCAGCCAGCAAAGATCCAATCCTTTTTTTATGACACACACGGTCTCTGTTTTTCTGCCCAGTTCCAGTACAACAACAACACCCGGCAGCAGACGGAGGCTAGAGATGACCTCCACTGTCCCTGGTGCACGTTGAACTGCAGGAAGCTCTACAGCCTGCTGAAACACCTCAAGCTGTCCCACTCCCGTTTCATCTTCAACTATGTGGTGAGTCAGGCTCAAACTGATAGATTGATAAAGTAGAAGAAAAGCAAATAAAAGTTCTTTAAAAATGCACATTTAAAACAAATCAAATATTTCTAAAGTAAAATCATGCAATTTAACATATAAAATACACAAGACTTAAACTAACATTAAAGGAGTCTTGTAATTGTATTTGTTGAATTTAAACAGATTTGGATTTGCCAGTATTTTTACTGGCACTGGATTAGATGTTAGATGATTTCACTGCAGTTGTTTACCATCATGTTTTACACACTTTTCTATGGTCTTTGGCAGCCCCATCCTAAAGGAGCAAAGGTCGAGGTTTCCATAAACGAGTGTTATGATGGTTCATATGCAGGAAACCCTCAAGACATCCACAGCCAGCCTGGCTTCGCCTTCAGCAGAAATGGACCTGTCAAAAGGACTGCTGTTACTCATGTTCTTGTCTGCAGGTACCACTGATTTTCTAACAAAAATATTTATTAATTCTGTAGCTTTTCTGCAGCTTTATTACCTAACAAGTATTCCAGGAATATCCACATATAAACTTACTGACATTCTCTGACCAGACCCAAGAGGACAAAGCCGAGTCTGTCTGAGTTTCTGGAGTTGGAGGACTGTGATCGTGAGCAGCAGAGAACATACATCAGCGGACACAACCGCCTCTACTTCCACAGCGACAGCTGCCTGCCGCTCCGGCCCCAGGAGATGGACGAGGACAGCGAAGATGAGAGGGACCCTGACTGGCTCAAAGAGAAAACAGTCAAGGTTGGTTTACAGCTGAACAAACACATGAAAGGACACTTCACTGATTTTAGTTGAGTTTACTTGTACTTTATCTGTTTAAACAGTTTTACAGTGTCATTTTTGGACTTTGAGGAGCTTTGTCTAAGCTGAGAAAATAACTCTGACGGTCATAATGATGTCATCATGTCAGTTTAGGGTTTTGTGGAGTTGCTATACTAAATTATTGCACTGAACAATAATTAGTCAAACTGATATCGCAATTTAACACAATACAATGCGTTTTTTTTTATACTCCAGCCTTGAGTGAGTAAGCTGGGCTGTCTACCAGTCAGCAGACCACCAGGAAATCACTTGGGCCAAAGCTCAGACATGATGCTACTCAACACTGTTACTAAGGCCTCGTAGAAGATACTGAAGTTGTATAACATGCCTTCATAGACATAATTTAGCCAGATTGCAAGAATTTTCTTCACTGTAATGTCTAAAGTCTGACTACTCTGCTCTCACTGCAGCAAATTGAGGAGTTCACTGATGTCAATGAGGGGGAGAAGGAGATTATGAAGCTGTGGAACCTGCACGTGATGAAGCGTGGGTATGTATGTCGCAGGGATGGAGTTCAGTAACATTTTATCAAATTTGTGTCGCCTATCAAATTCACTTATGAAATCTTACATTTGCACCATATAACACAACGTACAGCTCAAAGATGAGAAATGTTTTGTTGGCTGAGAGGGCAGAAACATGACAGTTTGTTAATGTTGACAACCTGTTGACCAGCACAGTGACAGTCTGCTAAAAACAAGAGAATGCTGAATGCTGATCATTTTTCCTTTATAAGTGCAAAATAACTTCGTCCAAGCAAATTGGCTGAATAACAATAAACAGGATTATTTTAACCTGATCTCAGGATGTTAGCCTGAATTAATTAAACCACATTTGAAAATACGATACATTTCAAAAATAGTCTGACTCTCACGTCCTCCTTCCAGCTTCATAGCAGACAACCAGATGAACGAGGCCTGCCTGTTGTTTGCTGAGCATCACGGCACCCACATTGTCAAACACAACCTCTGCCGTAACTTCCTGCTGCACCTGATCAGCATGCACGACTTCAACCTGGTCAGCACGCTCACCATCGACCGGGCCATGGCCCGACTCCGCCTCATCCAGAGCACAGCCAATCAGAGAGACAAAGACAGGGAGGACGAGGAGGAAGAAGAGGAAGAGGAGGACTGGGAGACCGCTGTGGAGTCCCAGCCAGAGCTAGATCCAGATCCAGATCCTGATCCATCCGAGTATAAACCCTGTAGCGATGAGACTAACAACAGCTGCCTGGAGACTGGAAACCAGCCGGAGAAGGAGAATGGAGGAGCGGTGACAGAACGACTGCCCACGGAGCAGAAACTCTCTGGCTCTGGTTCAGTTTTGAACTGACTGCTCCATCACAGAGCCACAAAGACCCTAAACAGTACTTGACTTTGGGAAAAACAAAGCTCGAGGCGACAGACAAACAGGTGTTAAAAAACACACACAGGTTAGTGCAGGGATTTTCAAGGGCAGGTTACATCAGAAACAAAATGAACTTGAAGTCATTTGTTTTTCTTTCACACATTCACATTGAAGAGAGCCTCAGAGGCATAACACATCACAGTGAGAAGAAAACTAGTTTTAAATCATTACTTTGTTCTTCTGATATAGTCTGTACACATATCAGTTTTTAAAACTATGGAGCTAGCACAAAACACATTTAATCCTTGATCTGGATTTGTAAGAGCTGATTTGAAGATTTTCTTTTTTGCTATATTTGTCATGCCAAGAAATCCTATGAAAACTCTATTAGTTCTTACTAAAGACAAATATTTAATTTAATTTTAACAAAAAATTAATAGCTTACTTATTTTGTATTACTCAATATTACTGAAACTGGAGGAAATAGTCATGTGTTGGGGACTATTTCCAGCGGTGGATTAATCCATTGGTCTCTAGTGAGTATTTCGTGCAGCAGGACAGTGTATGTGGAATTGAGTCAAAATAAACTACAGTGTGTATTAAAGGAACATTTCACCCAATGCAGAAGTGTAGCTCATTGACGTGTTTTATTAGTTTGTGGACAACAATGGTGCTCTGAAGTAGTCTAACACTAGAAGGTGGCGATTAATCCTGCGGCAGTTTGCTTTGGCATGTTGTCGCTGCATTTCTAGGCTAGAAACACTGACCACAATCTAGACTTTAATCCTGTTGCTCCTCAAACTCGGTCCACCTCTGCACGCCCCAGTATCAGACGTATAGTGTGAACATTCAGACTGACTTTGTGCTCGCTCCATAGTTTTTGCTCGTGAACTTCAAACAGGATTATTTTTTGTCTTCCTAAACGTGAAACACCAATGAGTGACCTTCCACATGCACTCAGCTCCACCAAAGGTTTTCATTTATTACTGAAGGTGTTTACATGCACATTAGTGTCAGTGGGTCATAGACTTCTGATCATGTCTCCATCTGTATCCACCTGATCACTGGTATATATTCTTTACCTTCACGTTGAATACAAACTTGCTGAGACATTTGGGGTCAGAATGCTGGATCAGATGCCACAGTACTAAACATGAGGGGCTCACTTCAGTTTCTATAAGTGGTGTAATGCTTTTTACATGTGCAGCGGAATAAACAGGATTCACTAAAAACCAGATCGCAACTGGGCCACTACTGTGCATCTATACATATTCCCAGTACAGTTCGTACTACTGGTGCTAGACCTTTTTATTCAACACTCTGGTTATCTTGATGCGTCTCAGCTCTTATCTCTGCTAGTACTCACAGAAGACAGAGTCAAACAGAGTCAGTGTTTTCCTCTGGTGCTCCTTCAACGGTAAACTGTGTCCTGCTTCATGCGCCGCCTCCTTTGAAATCCACAAATGAAAAAAACTGAATTTGTTTCAACAGGTGGATGATACTTATTCCAAAGGCAGTGTGAACACAACACAAGCGCGTGTGAGCCACTCATTTACTTAACTGAGAATAGTCACTGGTTGTGGTTACTTTTATCCATGTGCTGCTTCTAGTTTTTTCATTTTGATAAATTGCTGCTTATTGATTTTGGGCTGTTAGTTTCACACACACACACACAAGCTCTGACACCTGCTGAGTATTTTATTGACTAACGCACGAAAGAATCACTAATGGTAATTATGGCGATTGAGACCACATGTTCAAAGGAGGCTGAGCAAGAACGAGCACACTGGTAGAAGCAACAACAGGAAGTGGAGCTGAACAAGTTAGTTGTTTTTTTTAATTTATTTCATTTTTGTGTCACCTCTCAGCTGGTTTTTGGTTTATTTTTCCTCCTCGATGTCGCTGTGCCTGTCCACTGCACCTGTTATGTACATAAGACTCTGAACGTATGTGTAATAAATTAGCTTTTGAGTACGGTTCTTTGGAAACGTGAACGCCATCTCGGAGGTTTTCATCGTTGCTTAGTTTACAGACCAAAGGGGATGAATTTGCTGCAGATTTCTCCGCTCTTGTTTCATGTCTCCTGTGAAAATATTTCTTGAGTTTTGTATTTAAAAAAAAAAAAAAAAAAGATTTCTGCAGATCTCATCTCTGAACTATTTGACCTGTTAGCGTCGCTGTCTTCAAATGATCTGATGTTTGGTATCAGTGATACGAAAAGTTCAGTCCAGGTGCTGATGCTGTGCTATAAGTTGTACTGTGCTATTTAAAACATGCTAGATACAGATGTGGCCAACTGATGCAGAAATATTGAGGTTTTATATTTGAATTTGGATTTGTTTGTAACTTCTCATATTGTGGTCTCACTTTTTAAAAGCTTTACATCAACCAGAAGATTGATAGTAACTGAACCAGCAAGTAGGAATCTGGTTTTCGGTGGGTTTTCAGAGCTGTTTGGGTTCATATGTGACTTGCGGAGCACTTTTTTGTTTTCTGTAGAGCGCGCTGTAGAATTTAAGGGATTTCTTTTTTTGTGTGTGTGTGTGTTCATTCACAAGAGACCAGCAGCATTTTGCACAAGATGTGAAGAGCCATGACAAGAAATCAAGACTTTTCTTCAACAATAATGTAAAACCAGCGTGACGTTATGAACTTTTGAGTTGAGTCAGAATGGTTTTCTATTAAAAGAACAATTTTGTATTATTGTCAACCATGTGATTCATTATTTTCAGTTACATGTCATTTATTACATGTACAAATAAACCACACAAAATGCCATTTTAGCACATTTACTGACTGAACTTCTCACAGTGATGTAACACTCAAAACAGTTTACCTGTCACAATATTGATCATTCAGTAAAACAGTTTTGTCCACACTTCTGCCTAATTAAAGTTGTATTTTGGATGCCTGCACCAGCTGTGTTTTCATGCTAGTACTTTGTCGGGTACTACCTTGCTACCTTGTATTTTGACAGTATTTAAGTGACTAAACTGTCCTGTGTGCAGTGACGCTACTTCAACAAACAGGCTAAAGTGAACAGAATAGCAAAGATAACAGCAGTGAAAACAAAAGCAAAGCTTTGACCAGCAGATGTCACTATGTTGACTGTTAAACTCCTTAAAGAAAAGGTTTTGTGAGGTTCTATTCACTGGTTTCACAAAATTTGTACTTGAACTCATTTGGACTCAACCAAGGCTCAGATGTTCTCCTCAGAGACAAAACACTGACCACAGATCAGCAGAGAAACAAGGAAACGTCAGGGACAAAAGGTTGGTTAGATTTCCCATGACAACTTCCTATGTAATTAACAACGAGGGGGGAAAAAACACCACTTAAAAGAGGACTCATCATGAAATTACAAGACTTTCTTGAGTGATATATTCTATTCTTAACACAACTTCTGTTCAAACTTAAAACAAAAACCTGAAACCTGAGTTTGATGGAGACAAGGAAAAAATAAAAACCTGAACAAAATATTTTGTTTCATCTGCACTTATACAGTTTTCTAACATTTTTTCCCCAAAATGTAATTTTCTATAATTGTATTGAGAAAAGATGACAACAGTGTGTGTCTGTAGTCTTCAGATTTGTCACATGGCAGCAGTTGATGGAAAACATAAGACAACTTTTTCAAAATGTTCCCAAAAACAAATCAACTGACATGAGATATTTAGAAATAACAGAAGTTCTCATTTGATTATAAGTAGAACTGCAACTAGTAGCTGATTAATTGATCAACAGACTTTATCGACTATTTTGTTTCTTGAAAAAACACTGTCTCCCGTATGAAGATTTTCTGCTTTTGTCTGTCTTACATCATATTTGACAAAAGACGTCACATTAGTCTTTAGAAAATAACCGACGGTTGATTGTGATGATTATCATTGTTTATAAACATTGAAATTATTCCACAGAATCCACAAAATTCATTTAAACCAAAAGAACTTTTATTTGATCCAGGTCTCATCTGCTGTTTACAGGTCTAACGTGTTTTTCTAAACAATATTTTTGTGCTAACAGAAGAGGTTAGCTCATGTCCTGATGCCCTCACTTACAGTGACATGACAGTAAAGAGTCAGACTGTGTAAACTGGACGAGCAGCAGTTGGCTCCTGTCACATTTATCAACAACCATCCCTTTTATATGAAATGGCAGGTTTTCTGAATACTGTAAAGATTGTCATTCCAAAAAGCTAAAAGGCTAGAGATAATTTAGAGTAACAGTTTTATTAGTTTAAGGCGACAGTTCACCCAAAAACAAAACGTTCCTCAGCCTGGAGCACCACCTGTTTAGAGTTTTCAACTGTAGCTTTGACGACTTATTGAGCGTAAAAATAAAAAAACTCAGTGACTCTTTCAGAAGATGATCATTTCAACCAGTCGAACGTAGCAGTTTTTTTCTTTCTCAATGCTGTTAATTAAATTATAACATTATCTCAAGAAGAGTCAACATGTCAGAATAAAAGGCTGTATGTTTGTCATTTTTTATTCAATCATTGAGCTTGTTCTTCTCAGCTTGACTTCTCAAAGGTGCAGTTTCAATCACATTCCTCATATTGAGATTAAGAAATATGGCTCAAAATGATAACAATGTTTTTTACAGTTGTTGCACAAAAAAATAACCTGTCAGTCAGGTAAACTGTTTTCAGGTGTGATACACATAGAAAATACATATTCCTCATGTCTCTGGTGAACTAAACATCGCTCTACACTAGTTTCCACTGTGCTTTATCTTCTAAAATGCAGGTTAGAACCGTATCTCCGAGCCGAACGTGCCAACCTGCAAATTCACTCCAAAACTACAGGGTGGTTTGTGATTTTGGGCGAACTGTCACTTGAAACTCAAACCTAGAAAAATAATTTTTTTAAAAGCTACAAAGGCTTTCACAGTGATGGTTTTTGTTATAAGATAAAACAACAAAGACCAGCAGGTTTAGCAGTTAAACCCTTTAAAGAGGCAGCAGCAGATTGTAGCGTGTTCTGCAAAACAATCAGGTACAGTGTGTGTGTGTGTGTTCAGAGAGGCTGGTTTTTCCATCTACACGCTGTCAAACTGTTATTAAGCTAAATTAAGAAAATGCATAGATACACTAAACACTCTTCAAAGCAAGGGAGATACCAAAAAAATTAAATCTGTAAACAGTGGCCAACCTTGTGAGAAGAAACTCAAACTAAAACAAAAACTAAAAGCCAAGAAGCTGTGATAAACACAAACACCAATCCTCCTAACATCAGGCTCCCTGAAGACTGAGGAACAGCTGAAATCCTCGTTGGGTATGACGCAGCCAGTTTCTGCTCCGCTTCTGTGAGGACGCCGCCGCTTCACGTGTACAGTGAAGAAGTGACAAACAGAACGTCGACACTGGCAGGGTTCACAAAGAGTCTGGGAAACACGGGATCAATCACATTTGCTCCCTGTCACAGTCAGTATGTTTACATGCACACAAGGAGCCAGGACCACATATCTCTAAGTATGTATCAGTACTGTCCCATTGTTGCAGGATTTTTTTCAAATCTGGAAAGGTCTGTGACATTTTCCAGGTTGCATAGATCATTAAAATGTGAAAATATTGCGTGCAGCTGCTTATGTTGAGAAATACATCTGAAAATGAGCAGTGAGAAATGACTGATTGTCCTTTTTTTTGTCCCCCCAGACTTTGCAGTCGCCCTGAAAATGCCTCAGATTTAAAAAGAAAAGGAACAGATGGGAAATGTTTAAACTGATAATAACGGAGCCTGTGGCAGCAGGAGTCCTTAAAACACAAGCACTTTCCAGCCGGAGTGAGCGAAAGAGCAGCCGAAGAAGAGGGAGTCCACTGCCTGGTCCACCAGCCAGTCAGACACCACCTCCCGGTTCCCTGATCCAATGGTCACCCTCAGCTTGAAGTTGCCCCCCTCGCTCAGGTTGTTGTTGCTGATGGGGAACAGGCTCACCACTTCCATGTCAAAGGTCACAACAGAGCCCACGGTGATGGCAGGCAGCTGGTTAGTCATCTCTTTACCGTTTACAAACACAGCACCTGAGATGAGGAACATGGATTTTAACTGTTACATCACTTCACTGTAGTTAATCAAACACTTCTCAGTTTATTGTCTCATTCTGTCATGTCACGTTAAATGTATCAATGTGCCTATAGCTGAAACTGATGAAAAATAACTCAAAATGTCGGATCTGAAAAATATATACATATATTATAAATATTTAAGGATTTTTCCAGCTGGTCTTTATACCAAATTGATGTGAATAAATGTACATTTAAATATGTCTTGATCCTATTTTCCAAGATAGTTCCAGATAGTTCCACGTACCATTTGTGGAAATGCAGACAGCCCGGTCTCTCTGAAGTGACTCTGCCTCGCCCTCACTGTCCACACACACACCCAGACTGTCCCTTGGATCCATCTGACTTGCTGCAGAGATCCTACAAGAGAAGACAAATGTTAATACAGTGTTCTGAAAAAGTTGGGTTTTTTTTTAAAAACAGCAAGGGGGCGACATTCATGTGTGTGTGTTGCACATACTTGAAGGTCAGTGTCTGGCCACAGTAGTAGGTGGCTGTGCTGGAGTAGAGCACGGGACAGCGAGACTGAGAGGAGTCACTGCGCAGGGCGATGTTTCTCCTGCTGCTCAGAATGTACCCCTCGGTGCCCGGACGCCACTCTGTCGCAGATCAGACACACACAGCAAAACAGTCTGCATTTGCATTGCTAAATTACAACAATATAAAGATTAGATTAGATTTCTAAACTTGACCACCTCTCTAGAGGTAATGATTAAAGTGTGTTGTATGCAGGGTCAGATACTGTGTAACCTTTGTAGCACAAGTTCAGGCTTTAATAAATTTGTGCTGCACGCCTCAAATTAGACGTCTTCAGTTACCATGTGCTGCCAGCGTGGTGTATCCTGTCTGTGGGATGCTCCAGGGGCTCCACTCGGTGCGACCCTCTCCGCGGGCACAGACCCTGAAGAGATATTCTGTGTGAGGGTCCATGTGGAGAACCAGGAACTCACAGTCCCGACCAATGTAGGAATCCTCATACTGGCTACCCCCACTGCCAGACCGCCGGTGCTGCAGCCGATAATCTGCTGCGGCAAAGTCCTCATCCACCTATCACACACGTACCAACAAAGTTACAAGCGGTTCACATGGACACAAACACGTTCACTTTGTATTGGAGTATCTTTTTTGTGTTTCCCTTGCTGACCTTACACCAGCGAACCAATATGCCGCCGGGTCTTTCCTGTAGCTCTTCTATCTGGACGGGTGGGTGGGAAGAGACAGAGCCATGGCGGGACACCCGGTCCCTCAGCAGCCCCAGCAGGGAGTCGTCCAGCTGGGCTGAAACGCACGGCACATCCACCAATGCTGGTACCTCTGGTAAACTGGAAAACACATAGAACCAGTAAGGAAAAATGTCAGCAGAGTGGATGACTGCAAACTGTTCATACAAGACACCATGAAGTACCAGAGTTTCTCTCCTACCTGTCCAACTGAATGTGCATAGCCTTCTTGGTGAAACTACCCAGTTTGTCTTCCTTCTCCCCAAGACCACAGCGTAGCGCTGCTTCCCCTGCAGAGAGAAAGAGAAAGAGACAGTGTGTACGCACATATTTGACTTCCTTATATGACTGGAGTTGAGGCTAACGTGTTATCAGAAGTAAAAAACTGTAGTATTTACATTTACAATACCAGTATTTACATTTTGTAATTAGAGAGCATGAGTCCCAGGTGATAAAGAGGCAACATACACTAGTAAGCCCAACTTATACTTTATAGCACAGTAGTCAGTCACTGCAGTCACTGTAGGAAGGGAAGTTCACTATATGAGGTTTAGTGCACATGTTGCTCGGGTGGTAGAAGAGGTGCAAAGACGTGGGATGTTATTGCAAATAAGGAAGAGCAAATATATATGCATACATACATATATATATATATATAACACATATGTTGATAAATATGTTGAGAGATCTGCAGTACAGCACGATAGTACTGTCCACTGCGTTTGCCTTGTTGAAGGCCAGACAATACTTTGCATGCGGATGCTGAGTTACAGAATTTATTTTTAGCAAACACATTTTAGTCTTGAAATTCATTATGAAGTACACATGCTGTTGCATCATAAACAGATTCATCAGCATTTTAAAGCTTGTTTTCTATCATCATTGTACACATTAAATGAACACATCACTCTGCCTCCAGCTGCAGATTTGTGTGTTATGTGTTTGGGTTGTGCCACTCTGCATTATCCAGATTACAAAACATCATCATCATCTGGAGAACTGTCTTTCCATTTGCTGAGCTAACCCTAGCAATAAGACCAGAGAGGTGACTGGCTCAGTGTATTTATTTATCAGAACAACCTCTGACCTAAACTGAGCTTTAATTCACTCTTTTCCTCTTTACAATGCTGCAGGCTGTTTTTACTACACAATCAAAACTGCATCAGAATCTGAATATTTTCTTTTTGCTGAAAGTGCAGCATGCTGGTGTTTCACTTTATTCCAGAGCTTCATGACTCAGAAGTTCTGCAAAATGGTCAAATGATCATCACGCTGCAGTTAACACAGAGAAAAGGAGCATTCCTTTCTCCAATCCTAAAAATCAATGCTTTGCAGATGTGTTCATCGCGCCTTCCAACAACAGACATGTGAGCGTTGTATTTGTGGGACCCACCCTCTCTCAGTAGCTCGTCAGCCTGCCCTATTCCATGCTCGATGAGACTCTGGCAGTCATCTAGAGGTTTGATGCTGTCGGCCTCGATGGCGTCCACCTCGGCCAGCAAGGTGGACAGACGCTCGGTCAGCAACCGAGTTGCTGCTGCTTGCAGCTCCGCAAAGTGCCGCCGGAGGTTCTCACGGGCCTGACTCGAACTTCCCCGGACCTGTAAAAACAGGGGAAAGGTGAGGAAGTGAGCCTGTGAAGGAATAGGGTGAGCACACTCAAGGAGTGTTTGCTGTTACTGCAGTGAAATAAAAATTAGTTTGTACTTGTTTTTCATCTGTTAACTATTCAGAATGTGTCCACAACTCTGGGGAAAACACACATTAATAAAACATCACAATAGTCTAATGAAAAATAGCACTATAGTGAGTTAGAACTGAACAACAGATTTGGCTGAGAGAACATCTTCAAGAACATCAACCAAACCCAGCTGACACTATACTGCACGTAAAGAATCTCTATTGGCAGTTTCAGGAGCCATCCCTACTAAAATCAAAGTAATAATGCCAAACAAAACCAACAATGTGTTTGTCTCACAAAAGTCTCTGACTTCCCTACTCTGGTCTCCAAGTCCTAATTCACAGTTACTGTATATACATAGCTACATCTTCTTAAAAATGCTCAGAAATGTCCTATAACAATGATGTAGGTTTTAGCAAACAGCAGGGAATAATGCATTTGTTGGGGGCTATTTTCAGCTGCAGATTAATCCACATTTTGTGCTCTAGTGAATATTTGGGACAACAGGACCATGTTTCCAGCAGGTTTTGGGCAACAGTGGAGCTCTATGGCACACTACTACTACTACTACTACTTGTACTAGTAGTACACATAGACAGACTACCCCCGTTAACAAGTAGTTTGTCAGGAAACTTGCTGGTGTGTCGTCAGAGGCAGAGTCATGTTTCTCTTCCTCCTTGCAAAGTTAACATTTATAAACTGACACACACACACACACATATATATATATATATATACATGTATATATAAGGATTTCACAATGAGTATGCAGAGCAAGTGTTACAGGTAGCAGCAAACGAAAGGCTGATTGACAACTGCTGCAATGATAAAGCAGGGACAGTATGATTATCAGAATGGAAACACACACACACACACACGCATAAAACACACAGAACAGAGTGTGTGAGTGTGAGTGTGTTTAGCAGACACAGGACATTTTCCAAGTGCTGCATTACATCACTTCCTGATGACTACCAGTATGACACAAAGATTCATCAATATTTGGAGATTTGTAAAATAATAGTCAGACTAAAAATATGACTGAAATATTTGTCTGACGTGGGAGGAGATGATCTGACATCTGATGAAACAGAAATAGACAAAGGCTTGTCCCAAATGTTTGGACTCCTCTTCTTAGAAATACAAGATGTTGCAGTGATAGTATTGTTTGAGTTTTCAAACACACACATTCTGGCATCTCCTTACTCGTTCTCATTGTGTGTGCCCGCATGTAATGTTTCCTGGATTTCAATAATCCGGAGTTGACGCATCCCTGCTGTGGGAGATTTGGAAGTTATGACAAAGAACCTGAACTAGATCCAAGATAATGTATGACAGAACAGCTGGGATGGGAGGGAGCAGTCTCATACTCTCATACTATTTTATATGCAAGATATTTCAGATGCTTATGATGTTTCTAAAGCATATTTTAGATGTTTTAGTTGTCTTAATATTAAATTATTCATTATTTCTAAATTCAATTGAGTCCACGCGGTACGTTTTTGACTCTGGCCTGTTCTCTCTCCCATCTTTCTCTTCTGTCATTTGTGCTCTGAGGCTTGCTGTCCATCCATAGAAACAAGAAATAGCATTACTGTGAGCAGCTGGACGGGTAAATCTAGACAGCAAGAGGAAGGAAGAGATAGCAGAGAGAGAGGGAGAGAGAGAACATAGCCTCCTGGGACTGTTCTGGGTCAGGGGCTAACACACTTTGCACTGCACTGGCCTGCTTGAGTTGATCTGAAAGACAGTTTGTAGTTGAAACAGATAAAGATGGCGGTCAGGGTGGAAAATGCATCATATCCCAGGAGGACAACATTACCTGTTGTAATGTGAGACATTTTTCTTCACAGAAGAAGTGAAGCAGAAAGATGAGTCTGAAGAAATGTGCAGAAACATAAAGTTTGTTGTTTCTAAACAACCTGTAGATGTGCAAACAAGCTGCGGTACCTGTTTGCGGGCCTGGTTGAGGCCATGCAGGCGCTGCTGGAGTTCACTGCGGTAGTTCTGGGCCGCCTCGATACTTTCTTTTGCCTCCTGCAGCAACACGTCCACCTCCACAGACATGCTCCCGCCTACTGACACACATGACAAAGAAATATTAACAAGTATGAGTGTTTTATTTACCAATAAGGGTATAAAATAAATAGACAGATGATCAGACTAGATTGCTATTTCCTTTTTTACTGCTATGTGGTGATGTTTGCAGTAATTCAGAGGTCTGGAGAACTGCAATGTGATGCATTTATTTTAGGCTGACCTCTGCGTCAATTTAGATGCTATTAAATACAATCAATAACATATCATTTAAAAACCAATACAACCATTATACTATGACATCGACCTTTCAACATTTCTTTGCCTACAACTCTTGCAACACATATCTGCTCTTAGTAACAGCATTAGAAGATACAGCAGTTAGAGAAAGATCAAACCCGACAAGACGTGTTTACTCTACTAATATCCAACCACAGCCACAATCTTTCCATAACTTTCAAGGCCACAGTTTTCCATCCACAATCACCACCTCCATGCAACTTGTGTACTATAAAAATGTAGCACTCTGTTGTATTTACTGTGAACAGGATCTAGGCAGGAACTCCATTAGCCTCAAAATGTATTCAGCATAACTAAAAATAGTCTGAAATCACGTACTGATCTACTGACTGAGTTTCAACTCTGTCCTTGAAAAATAACGTTTTTGTGCAGGGTTTACACCTGTTTACTGATTGTTTAACCAGTTTAATATATTTAGCACTTAACAATTGCTCAAACTGATTATACTGTGGTAATCAATGCGGCTACATGGTGTCTACAAAAACACAGTGGAATAATAAAGTTAATAACCTGCACTCGACTACAAAAACTACAAGAGACAACAGAGCATGTAGAGCATTCTGAGTGACAGAGGATGTGTGGCAACAAGAAAACCACTTCCTCCAGCTACCACTCAGTTAACACCACCACTTCACACTTGACGTGGTTTCAGTACCCAGCATCGAGCAATTAGACTGTTAACTGACCTTTAAATACAATTTGGATCAGGGATGCTTTGGCTAACCTCTGATGCAACATAAGCCACAAATAAAACGCAAACTAGGTGTATTCACTGTGTAACACTCACCACAGAATCCACTGCAGTCAGTACTGTTTCCTAAAGGTGTTATAATGTCAGTTTATTAAGCTCCTTCCTGTGACCTTAGCATTTATTATCAAACATCACTGAAATAATGCTGCTGCTCTGCTGCGTTTGGTTTGTTTTGGCTGGATGTTAAAGTCATTCGGTGTGTGGGGAAAGTAACATCAACAGGATGTTTCAGTTACTTTAACAAGGGAGCAACTACCACAGTTGAAGGATGAAGCCAATCTGAACCCTAACCCTAACTGTCATTATTTTTTTTCTCCAGGAGACATTATGGTTTCAATCGATTCTTCTGGGCCCTCTAATAAGTGTACTGGTGGTAATTCTGAAAGGTTTTGCTCCATAAATAAGATTTTAATGCTTAAAGGGGCCTTTGTTGCTGCCATGTGGGCGTTAATTGACAGGTATGATTGACAGTTGGCTTGCTTCTCCTATGCAGCTGCTGAACCTTTTAGAGCTGCTGTTTATATAATAAACAGTACTTTTTCCTAGACAAACTGTTCTACTGTGGCTGCGGTGAAGGGGTTACACTAATAAGGCTGTTATAGAATAATACATCATCATAATGTTTTCTTAAGTTTAACATTCTTTGATCGTGATACCTGGTCAGTTAGCGTAGTTATGCTACCTTAGCTAACATTATGTTGCTTTATACAATAAATTTGTGTTACAAGGTCCAATTAGCCAGAAATAACATTGAGCTAATTCTTACTGTTAATATGGTTTTTAAGCGCATTCATACCCAGAACACATTACACAAGAACAAAAAAAGCATGGAAATCTGTTTGAGCTAGAACGAAACTGAGGATGAGATGAATTTTCTTTCACACTACCTGAAAAGTCTTCCTGTCAGAGATGTCTGTTTGTGGTGAAGGAACTGGGGAAAACTCAAACTGAACATTTTAATGATCAATCAGTCTGTTGTTTTTCTGTTTTTATTAATTACACAATTAATTGTTCCATCACCATCTCACAGGCCAAAATTTTTTACAGTCAAACTGAACAACAGACAGACTCAAACTAAGAGTACGTAATCTCACACAGCAAGTGTATCATATTCTCTCATATGCAATCAACTTTTAGTACGTCCTTCTCGCAGCTTAAAGTAGTGACACAACCTGGCCTCCTGCTCAAGCTGTGGTTGGCTTCACTTCCTTCACAGCATCTAGAGAGGAAGTTGCTGACAGGACTCATGCATCCGTCACATACAGTATATAGAGTATTATCAGATGACTTCAGGGGAACATATTACATTACATATTGGTAAACGTGGCATCTCAACTTTATATCCAAAATAAGTTCATCGGAGCTCTGGAGAATAAAGGTCCATGCAAACAATAATCTACAGGATAACTACAATTATTGATCCTCATATAACCTTTACCCTCTAAACACAAGATGTGATTACACACTACTGTAGGGATGCCAATATTACTGCAGATATTACTTTATCAGTGAAAATGACCTGCTCAGTACACTGCAAACTGTGAGTGTTCCTTCAGGCTCTATACACCACATTCAATATCACAAAACTACAACTATGGATTCTACATTAACGTGCTAATTCTCTATTTTAATTTCAGTAGATTTACATCAGTCTTGAGACAACTGTGTGGGAATAATATGAACTGTATACTCCATGCTATTTTTTGTGTGTTGTGTTTTTTCAAGGTACAGAAAGTGGTAAACGACTGATATAACAGGTAAATACTAGTAGGACTAGTGGAGCTACATAAGGATGAAGCCTGGAAGCTGGAAGTTAGAAGCAGCTGTGGTGTGTTACGTCAGCTTTAAAGTACAGCAGGCTACAGTGAAAAATATAACTTGTCATGGGGCCCAACTGATTTATGACAGCATGGCCTGATTCCCACTGTGGGGCCCAGTCAAAGGCCACAACATCATTTTAACATGAATACTGGGCCTCAGTGGGATATGCTCACCCAACTTTTGGCTTTCTCAGCTTTGACTTAAACTATACTATGAAATCATTCTTCATAAAATTGGCTGTTAATATAAATTCATTGAATTGCCCTGAATCAATTGTCACAGATCATTGTGGTCATATTGAAAGTAGAACTGTAGATGCACTCGCTTGCTCACTTTGACATGAATGACAATCATCGCTAACATTGGTGCAAAATGCCCAAAACAGCAGCAGTGCAACCACAAAAAGCCACCCATACGTAGACTTTCTTTTTCATCCACTAAAAATGGTGCTAGGCCTCTGTCTATCTCTTTAATCCTGTAGGTGATAATCCCTCTTTCTCTCCAAAACCTACTAAAGACTTGTGGATGCAGTGAGGCAGTTAGCCAAGCAGATGTCAAAGTAGCTTTCCTATAGTCTATATGATGGGTGGGTGTGGCTACAGACAAACTAACAGACCACTTCTATGGTCTTTACATCTTTTGTGCCTGTGACGTATGCAAATATGCAGCCAGAGAATACAGACAGCAGTGTGCTTTTGAGAGTATTTAGGTCAACCTGCATTGGAACTTATCCTGCTGTCCCACTTTTACAGGCTGTTTACAGTGTCAGAAATATGTGCTGCCTAAAAATGTAGCCACACAACTAAGTTTTGCCTGGTGGAAAACGGTCTTAATAAAGCTTTGTAGACAAGAAAATATATATATATATATATATTTAATATCACCACATATACTAGCCGCAGCCCAAAACTAAAGTTGACAAACACTGATCAAAAAGATGTTTTAAAAGGGTTTGTTGTACTGCTTTCATGCATGATTGTTTATCCTGGTACGTAAATCAGTTTGTTATATTTTTCTTATACCCATATTACTTCATCCTCAATTAGAATATAGTACTAAATGCCTGATATAATTTCCTGCAGCAGGGCATATGACCCAATTTGAATTTTACAAGTTTCATCTTTCAATAGATGTGATCAGTAACAAGCTGCATGCAAAATACTTCAGGCATGCTGCACATGTTATGACTAACAGGGAAGTTATGAAAGACATTCAAGTGCAAGCCCATATTATTTTGGTTTGAGCAGACCACTGACAAAACGATACAACAGCAGACATCGGGCATGTTTAAACTGGCTCACAACAACTTCCGTATTTTGTAGTTATTTTCATCAAGTTAATCCTCCGCCCACCAACAATGACTGGGGGCTGCCCTGTAACGTTAGTCTTACAGTGCAGGAATGTTCTCCCAGAATCCCTTCAGAAATTTCGTATTTTTAAGTTGGCACTACGGTCAGCAAAATCAGATACACAATAATAATAACAAAAATATGTTCTCCTAAATAATTGATGTATTTCGGCAAATTCGGCCTGGAAACCTTTCACCAAACAACACCATACACTATAAAATGTGATTTTTAAGACGTGGTTCGCGCTGCTCGTTACTGTGTGGAAGACGATGATGACAATAACAGACGAACAATCATAAAAAACGTTGTCAGTAACAGCTGTAACATTTACTATCTGAGTGAAACTGGAGTCATTTATATTTGTAATGTTGTGATAAGCACTATTTGCCAGCTAGCAAAGCAGCATTGTCACATTTTAACTTCAGTATGGTTCAAAGTCAGAAGGAAAGTTGGGGCTAGCCTGTGGCCAAAAGACAATGAAACTCGGGTTATATCTCGGAGTCCAACCCCCATTAACTACACGTATGGTTGGTGAAGTTAAAACCGTCATTTTTATGAAGAGAAAGGTTATCAAACGTACCTGTTTTAGTGCTTTCTGGTGGCCATTTAGTGCCAAAAGTTATGAATCAGCTCGATGCCGCCGCCGCCGCCACAGAACCGCTCGATACACTGAAGTTTTCCTCAAGTCCAAAAATGACACTTTCGAGGCTTTAAGGGCAACAGCAAATAGGAGGCAAGATAAATTTGATCGACAAGAAAATCAGCCAATTGGATAGAGACATGCGCCGCTCTCCCCTCCCCAATCAACCGACACCTCAAGATAAGAGTGGAGCTGATGAAATAAATTGACGTGAGTCCAAATCTAATGCTGGACTTGATTAAATCTGAATAAATTGTCCACAACCCGCAGGTTTACACCATTAGTTAGTTTTATGAAATTTGATTAGTCAGAAAATGTTTAGAATTTTGCACTATATATATAATTGTTTAGCTTATATTTTCATTTATGTGGTGTAGAGATTTATTTAATCAAGTTGCTCACTATTTTTCTGTGTCGAGCAATTTTAGGGTATTTGCAGGTTCAATGCACTAAATTCAGCTCCCTTAAAAGATATTAAAAAGTCTTAAATCTAAATCTCTGAATCACACAAAAAATATTAGAAATTATTTAAATAGAAGACAGTTATTTTCATTATCAATAGCCTACATCTATGTCTTAATTTTAGTTAATAATTATCCAGTGAATAAAACTCATATATTAATAATGCATTTAGCTAGCTAGCTAGATAGATAGATAGATAGATAGATAGATAGATACTTTATTCATCCCCATGTGGAAATTCACAATTTGAAACTTTTTGCACAGCTTAGCCTCCAAGAAGACACCAAGATATGATATTTATATCATATTTATAATCAGATAACCCCACTACATTACACACAGGACTGATTATGCCTATTATACCTAGTTGTGATTCATTTTTATTACTTTTTATTACCTATTTTTGTTCTGTAAATTGAGTATTTATTATTTGTGTTGGTGTTAATCTTTTCTGGTTATGGTTCTTTCTTTCTGTTTGAACGGAGAGCTGCTGTAACATGCCAAAATAATTTCCCTCTGGGATTAATAAAGTGTTTTGAATCTTGAAGACAGCAGCTTCTTTGCTTGTAGGTCTCAGTTGGAATAACAGGTTCAGTGTGGAGTGACGTCGACCTCTAGTGGTTTGTAATTGGCTGCTTTACTCTGCAGCTGGATGTTAAAGGATCACCTTGTTTCAGCTGACAGACACAGGCTACATGGGCTTTTACTTTTAGAGTCAGAATGGCTGAATAAAGGCTGGTGACAATGACTCATCTCATCCTCTGAAATGCAAAAAAATGCCTTTTTAAAGATAGAAATGTTTGCTGAGCAGGTAAGTGTTAATTGCTTTTACAGGTTTGTGCGGCGCTGATGTGACAGTACGTGGACCGGCTGAAAGCGCGTCGGGACAGCGCTCTCTCCAGCAAACTGCTGCTGTGACGCAGTGAGACAGGATCGCAGGTTTGAGCAGCCCGGGACAATCCTTCAGATAAGCGCTTGACCCGCAGGATTTGTTGGAGAGGCACCTGATTCACCCACACGCTGACTGAAAGGCAGGGACGATACACATTTTATTCTTATGTTCCAGTGGAGCCTTTGCACAAGTTTCTCTGTGACTCTTATAAAATCACGCATTCAGGACGCAACAAGCTACTTTTAGAGAAGCCCTCACCGAGTGACCAAAGTGGAGCCATGGCAGGTTTTACGCAGAATACAAACGTGCGGTTTAAGGTGTTTGAGAAACTTTTTTTTGGCGGAGTCTGCCTTTCTCGTTAGTCATTTGAGATCTGATAATGTGTGATATCCCTGCAGCCGATGGAAAGCTCTAATCCCTCTCTGATTACTGCGCACTGGTGGATTGCGTCTTGTCGGCCAGCTGACTGAAATCAGAGCATAGTCAAATGAATTTAACCGCTATGCTTGCGTCTTGGCTGAATAGAAGCCATTTAGGGCAGTCCGGCATCATTTTGTAAGCGCATACGGGATCCTACTTTGTCCCCCTTGTGGCTAAGATGAGGGCAGCTGTACTGAAAGAAGCCGCCAAACGATTCCCCTGGCTGGCCAATGTCACTTTGTACGGGTGCTTATTCGCCGGCGGTGACCTGGTCCATCAGCTCCTAGCTCAGAAAGAGCGGATCGACTGGAAACATACTCGCAACGTGGCCATTGTGGCAATCAGTTTCCAAGGAAACTTTAATTACTTCTGGCTGCGAGCGCTGGAGCGGCGTTTCCCTGGGAAATCTGCCGGGATGGTTTTCCGCAAACTCTTGTTGGACCAAAGCTTCGCGTCGCCTTTGGCCACCAGTGTGTTCTACACGGGTAAGATCTGTTCAGATCAGAAAAGCCACATATAACGCAAAAACACACACACAGAACCTTAAAGTTGAGGGCTGGCGAGCACAGACCTGAAATGCATTTGTTAATAAACGTTAAGTCCCGCAAATCCTCTCATGGAACACACATAGTGGATCTATAAACAGTGAGGTGATAAGGCGTCCTGTTAGGGCTGACTCTACAGCCAGAACATCACGTAGACCAAGGTGAACTGTGTTTATAGATTGTGCGTAATTGCGCAACCCAAACTAAAATTCTCCTTTGTTCTGCAGGGGTGAGCTTCTTGGAAGGTAAGGAGGATATCTTTGAAGACTGGAGGGAGAAGTTCTTCAACACCTGGAGGGTAAGGAAGGGCTCAGCAGCAACGAGCGAAGCAAAGTCACCTTCCTTTCACACACGGTAGCTGCTGCCGACCAGATTAACCTAGATTATGCTGCAGAACGCCCGGGAACAAGTGGGGTAATTCAGTCGTGTCTACTGCCAGAGGATAAAAAGTCAGCGCGTCTCAGGACGCTTAAGAGCTGAAATCCTGTAAATTACAGTGCTATGCTGCTGTAATTGTGGTATTAAGCTGCATGATCCTGATAAATGATGCTTCTTAAACTGTAAGAAGGGACCCTTCTGTTGCACTTTGACACATGATTTTGTTCATACAGCATTTGCATGTTTCAGCATGGATTTTATTAAACTGTGATATTACTATTTTTACTTAAGTATGAGATCTGAATACTTTTCCATCAAGAACGTTATGGGATTATTTTTTTGTCTTGTTTAAAATACGCTTTGAAGGCTGAACATGATGAGACAAATGGTTCTCCAGTGCACTGATACAGATAGACAGACTATGGATAATTTGTGGCAATTTATCAAACTCAGTGGGATGCTTGGAGAATACTGTCAAGCAGTTCCCATAGCCCTTTCATCTTTAGTGAGATAGTTTCAGGTATTTTTAAATGAATAAGAAGTCTAAACTGTAATTGCATTCATAAACTCAACACTGGTCTCTGTTAGTATTTATTTCAAGGCAGTAAGAACAAAGATTTACTATTGTAGGGATTGTGCAGTCTGTCTGTATTAATACTGAGTTTATCTTCAAAAGTCTCCTAACATTTTCTCTTCCAGACTGGACTCATGTACTGGCCATTCATGCAGGTAAACATAAAGCAGTTTTTTTGGTGCACATTTATCACTGTTATGTTTTTCTCAGTGGTCTGTTATAGAAATAATAATGGATAGTTCCTCCACAAAAATCTACAACATAGAAATACACTAGATTTCCATATCTTTAGACACAATTTTGTCTTCTTAGTAACATTATGAGGCATGTGCCACATAATGTTACTAAGAAGACAACATTATGAGGCATGTGCCAGTAGTTTTAAAAATTAATGTAATGTTTCTTATTTATTTCCTATCCTCTTCCCTGGTCCCTCATCCCTTGTCACAGTTTATGAACTTTGTGTTGATGCCGCTGTACATGCGAACAGCATTCATGGGCTGCTGCGCTTTCCTCTGGGCAACCTTCCTGTGCTTCTCTCGTCAGAATGGTGATGGCACTGCCACCGTGGCGTTTGCCTTCATCATGGACCCCCGCAAGACCCTGGAGGAGATGCGTGAAGCGCGGTTAGCACGAAAAAAGCAAAAGGCCCAGAAAGAAAATTGAAAGGAAGATGAGGAAGAGGCCACTACTCCTGTCATACCGACCTTTGAGGTTAACTTTTCCTAAACCAGTACCCACAAACTGAAACCAGCGTGGAGAGCTGAAGAGCATGTTACTGGTGGGAAAGTAAAACAGAGTTCACTGTCACTATCTGTCACATACGCTGTCACATACTATCTGTCACAAAGTGTTAATACAAGTTGAAGTTGCCCATGTGTTCGCTTGCAGCAGGTAAAACCAGGGAAAGATCCCAGTCTTGATTAAATGCTGAAAAAGTCAATGCTGACTTAAAGCAATGATCAATAACCAAAATGTTTTTCTTGCCTCCGCCTACAACTACATATATAACTCTGGCTGCAAATTCTGTTTTTTCTTCTCAGGCAGCGCTTATGTTTTGTTCTAAACACATTAGTAGTAGGCTAAAAAAATGAGATTTCAGGGAGACAAGGTTGTAAAAGCATCTGTAGATCAGCTTGCTGCAGCCCACAGTATTAAGGTGCTGGATGGAACAAAGGCATTACAGACAGTTCCTCTACACTTAGACAATTGCCAGTACTGGAGAAAAAGTTGAGGGTGGCGCTCTTTTAATTTTATAGCAATCTGCTCATGAGATTTTGGATATTTCTTTTGTCATTTATACAAAAGTGCAGACCGAATGGAGGTGCAGAAAGTCACCAAAATTACTAGGCTTTATTGTCAGAGACATTAAATGATCATAGAAAACATTTTACAACCCAGCTGCTAGTTGTTGAGATACTGTATTCTCAACCACTAGTGGTGACAAGTGACAAGATAAAGGGCTGTTGTCACATTTATTTATCGTAAGCACTTAAGGCTGACGCACATTCTTTACAATTGCAGTGATGTACAAATGCCTCTGCCCCACCAGGGTTTCAGTTGAATTTAGACTACCCTAATGGGTTTTACGGGTCAGTTCAGTTAAGCTGGTGGCTCTGGATTGGTTCAGATTTAAGCTTGATATTTCTTGACACCAGTGGTGCCTTCTCTTGGTGACAAAACTCTCTTGATCACTTGTCTAAACAGTGTTTGGCTGATTGGTGATGGTTATTAGTAATAATCAATTCTTCAGGACGTATATATTGTTTGTGTGAGCAATTTTAAATGGACATTATGCATTTATTTTGGGATGCACTGATGCAGACTGATAGCTTAAATAAGACTGTAGGTTTCAGTAGCTTTTCCTGCTCAACTCTTAAAGCGTTGTTCAAGGAGAGAATTTGACACGATGGCCGTGCTAGAACATGGAAATAATATAATATAATATAATAATTCTCAGCAGTGTTAGCATCAATCAAACAAGTCATTTTGGAGCTACACTCTTCCGAATAACAGCGTTGGACATGCACGTGTTATAAGAATACTGAAATACTGCAAACGTATTTCCTTTTTTGATTTCCCCAGATTTTGATGAAAAAATCTGTCAGTCTGTGCACTAAGAATGAAGCTAGAGTCAGCAGGTGATTAGCTTCACTTGACTTCAACCACCATGTCCAAAGGGATAAAAGTTAACCTCGTATCGCTAAAGTTCCCTGAAAAAAAAACAAAAAAAACAAAAACGAAAAGAGATATAATTACGAGGCAGATTTGTTTTTCCCTTTGCTTTTGGCCTTTATTCTAAAGAAAAGACTTGTTATGCTTTAGAGAAAAGTGACAGGATATGTATCAGTGCATCCCACTTGTTGTGTTTCCTAGTGTGACCTGTGAAGTTACAGTCTCTTAATCCTGTCCTCATACTTGAAACATCACATAGGTTGCCATCAGCCCAGATACCTTATCATGTAACGCATCGCTTACCTAAACCAGACCTGTAATTTACTCTTGTGTAGACAAGAATTATTGTTTAGTGAAGCTCAAAGAGATTTTATTATTATTTATCAAAAAGGTAACAAAGAGATTTGATTTTTCATACAAAAGGCTATACATATTACATCAGAAGTGAAAACTCTTAGCTGTGACTTATGCTAGCAAAGACCAATTCTGTGTAAACATCCCGTCTGTATATCGGCATTACCGAATTGCAACATTGAAATATTACTTAAAACTTTGTGTTTGAAAGTATGTTATGAAATTAACATGGCTGGTTTACAACAAAGTGTGACAACCTGATCTATTTTGTTGCATTAGTACTTTTATTTTCAGAAACAAAACAGTTCTTTGTAGTGTGAACACTTGTATGACAAGGGACACAGCAGTAAACCTGAGATAAATAAACCAGAGTCAGCTCTCTTGGGTAGATGTTTTGATGAAATGATTATAGATTTTAATCATATTTGATGGGGAAAGTGTGACAGAGTTAAGCCACCAATAATGCTCCCAGCAAAGCAGCCAACTGCCCTTTGTTGCAGACACCTGGGAGCCGCAAAGTCCCATGTTTCCCATGTATGTTCCCATATTTTACATTTAGAAAATATTTGCTCTGTGCATCCTGGAAGAGTGAACCTTCATCTGCCTCTCTTTCTTCCTTTTTTTCTTCATTCATTGAAGTGTCTACTGGTGGAAGTTTTTCCTTCTCTAAGTAAAGAATCACCTGTTTGTTATTTGCTATCAACGTAGACAAGACTTGTGAAAAAAAAGTAGCCCAGAAATGAAGCAAGGACAGAGTGGATTGGTATTTTGTGTGCGTATGTATTTGTGTGTGTTTGTATAACAGTGTTATCTCTGGTGATGGAGTGCATGGATTAACCAGGACCAGATAGTCCTGCCTAATCCCTCTAAAACGGACAGAACTGAGCCAGTGTGACCTCCGACCCCAATAACAGGAAGTGAAATTACCCAATCAGAATCAGAGATGCTGTCAGGTACTATTTTACATTATGAATGATGTACAGTAAGTGTTACAGATGCAGAAGAGAGAGCCTGGTCTTAAAGAGAGCAACAGACTCTCACAGACTCAGATCTAATAATAGAGAATAAGAAATTATAAAAATCTCATAGATTAAAAATGTTAATATTTTCCAGATATAAAATGCATGTATTTGGGAACGACTTTCTGCCACGGCCTTTTGAGAACCCCTTGAAAACTACTAAAAGAATTATTCTTTATGTACAAATGTGTCATTTATGTACACAGGTAGGTTGGATGAGCAGACAGTACACACTGTAAATGAAAAGGGCATAAAGTAACAACGTTCATGGTTAGTCAAAATGATAAGATAAGTAAAAGTCTAATAAATTGTGACTTATCTCATAACTGTGATTGTATCTTATACACTGAGTCAATATTTATCTCTCAGTTTTGATTTATGACAATTTACTCTATTTAATTTGATCATGTTTTACTCTTCTTTGTTTGTTTAAATTTTTAGGTAAGATTGGGCTTAACTTTTCTGCAAGACAGACTTTGGTGACGGTTGCCACATTCGGTGCGAATCAGACGCTAACTTCAGCCCCGTGTGAACGTTTGTACACTGCACACTGTCTTTTATAAAGCCGACGACAGTAGGTGGCAGCAGCGGCCTCTGGTAATCCATCAAAACGTCGAGACTATGCAAAGTATGCAGATGCTCCTCTTACACTGGGGACAACTCTGATTGGGCAATGATCCTGGTCCCGCCTATCAGATTTTGATTGACAGGCAGTTGACTAATAGCATCAGACAACGAAGCTGCCGTGGAAGTTGTGATTGGTGAATTGGTCTGGACAATATGAATGGCAACATGTATTGTTCGACGTCCTCTTAGAGTGGTAGCAACTTTAGAGGTCTCCAACTCCGGGAAACTTTGCTAGTAGTTTTCTTTCATCGTTTTGACTTTAAAGTTAACCAACAAAGTTTGACGGAAGAAATACCAGCACACAAGGAGGGTTTAGGAAAAAGTAACGTCGTTAACGTTGCTAACTTTTGACCGTAAGTTATATGTGTACTTTGTTTGTCTCAGCTGGGATTTAAATGGTTAAACTCCGTTAGCTGCAGTAGCTAACTTATTTGTAGTCACAAGATAAGCACGTCCCTTTAACTTAAGTTGTTTAACATAAGTCTGCGTACTGTTTATAAAAGCAGGTGTTAATAAGCCTTATGGCGGTTTATACATATCACCCGTTATCTTTAGAGTAACGCTTGCGTTAGGTTCCTGTTTTTTAGTTCAGCTTGCTGAGGCCGGACTCCAGACAAATGTGACTAATTTAATTCACGAGTAGCCTGAGTTACATAGTAACGAGTCTGACTAACTTTAAACATGTTTGGTGAATTAACCGTATCAGGTTTCTCTTGGCATACCTTCAATATTCAAAGAAACATAATTTACTGAGGGTTGAAACTTATTTTTCTGGTCATCCCGTTATCTTTCCCAACTAGCTCAAATTAAGGACACAAACGTGAATCAAAAAACTGAGATGTTATCTGAAATTCAGTGTTTTCTGTCGTTGATGATTGGCCGAATTAACGTAAAAATGATGATAACTCATTTCCCTTGATGAATTAAAATTATATTAGTCCAGAACAACATTTTAACTGTAATCGCCAGATTTCTTAAGGGAATCTCTACCGAGCAGAACTTGTCTAAATGCTTTTATTTGAAGCACAGATCAGTTTAGGCGTGTGACAGAGTCGGCACTCCACTTGAGCAGGGCTGGAAATGGGGGATCAGGAACCTCCAGAGTTTGGGTCCCTGGAGGAAGAGCTGAAGTACTGGAAGGAGCAGGCTGCCACGCACCAACAGAGGTGTGTCCCCGGCTTTAAGTTGTTGTTAACCGACCCAAATCCATTTTCTCTCATGTTTCCTGTAGGAAGTTTATTTTCAACAATACTAAACACATTATAAATATATATATTTACATTTACATGTAACATGTGACAACTTTGTCATGATATGATAAAACATTTCTAGGTTATTTTACTTGTGATGTTCTGTTTTCCTGGTGTTAAGTATTTTTGCATATTTGAATGCCCATATTGCTGACCATTGTAAAGGCACGTTATAGTCTTTAACATATTTTGTTTTTCTTACCTTTAATATAATATATATCATATAGATATAATTACCTTTACCCTTTCTGTTCTTACCTTCTAGGCATATCTTGTATGAACAAGTTAATAACTTGTGTGCACAAAAAAATATCAGATAGTATGAAACACTGCAATAAATTGTGAAAAACATCATTCATTCTTGTTCAGTTTGTAGAAATGCGAGTCCATAGACACACCTGCAAGACAAACGAATGTGAACTCTCTGCATTTTTCTATTTCCTGGTCTAATTTCTGTGGTGTTTATACTTTAGTGTTTAGCCAGTGATTCCCAGTGGTCCCTGTGGTTCTGTGGGTCCATGGCCAGGTTATGTTGTTTATTCAAACAAGTCTGGTCTCTAGAATTATTCTGGCAAGCCTTCCTATTATACAACAGGGCAATGTTCTTTCGAAAAATCTTATTGTTGTAATTAATAAGCCAATTCAGGTCATTGTTAAAATAATGCAACGTCTGACTCGTCTGTGTGTGTGTGTGTGTGTGTAGTGCAAAGGAAGCCCAGGAAGAGCTGCAGGAGTTTCAGCAAATGAGTCGGGACTATGAGGTGGAACTGGAGACAGAGCTGAAACAGTGTGAGGCACGAAACCGTGAGCTTCTTGCTGCCAACAACTGCCTCCGCATGCAACTGGAAAACTACAAGGTTAATACTTATGCTTCTTTTAATATACCTGCAAAAATATCAGTTACCTGCTGTAAGCATTACAAACTAACATCAAGATACTGGAAACAAAGATATTACCACTCAGGCATTTTAAAAATAATATGTAGAGAAAGTTCTCGGAGATAAAACTCTGAGGTAGATAAATATATGAGAGGCACATTAAACAAAGAATGGCTGAAGAGTTGGGAAATAAAGCAGTACAGATGTACTAATTGTGTCTTATGTGCTCTTCCTGACATATTTGAGAAGCACCTGTAATACAAATCATTTTCTGAAGATGGTTTTAGAGCCTTCAGTGAAGTGTAAAGCTGCTGTATCAGGCTCGTCCAAGGTCGCAAAGTAATGTTAACACCACTGAACCAACTGACTGTTAAATTGGACCTGACCGGGGTGATTTCCATACTTATCAGCTGATAATAGTTGGGTTTTATGGGTTTTCTCATTTGCTTGTGCTGAATTGTCTTCACTGGCACTCTTGTCTGAACACACTCTCTCTCACACACTCACACATGCATACACAGAGGACTGATTCAGGGCAGAACAGACAGCTGGTGAGTTCTGCTTGTTCTGTGTCTGGAGGGGATGGCAGTACTTTCCATAAGGTCTAATCCAGTAATATCACAGAAAGTGTTTATCCATTTTTTGGGAACACTTTGGCATTTTGGTGGACAGTGACTCAATTAAAAAACACAAAAACATTGCTTAGAAATAAGTCTTACAACACTAAAAATAAAATATTTGAAATTAAATGTATATGAACTGGTATGGTTCAGCCCACAGGAATCCTTTCACAAGCTGACTAATCAGAACACAGTAGGATGGGCAGAAGGGAGGACCTTAAAGACACTGGAGCTCATATGAGCCTTTTTAGTCTCAATGCCTCCATAAAGAGGCATTATAACATGTATTTTTACTTTTTTAAGTTGAAAATCTTGTTTCACTAGAGCCCCAGAATAAAATGTAAATCCTAAATTAAACATAATGTGGCCACTTTAAACTGAAGTCTTCACACTTAAACTATAAAACTGAACTTTGTTGCAGAGCAGACAGACTTTGTGATGTCAGATATAATCTTTGTGAGTAAAAACAATCTCATGCTCTTGTTAATTATGTTAATTAATTTATCACTTATTTATTCATCAAAACTTCAAGGAAACATGCTGAAGAATTGTAGTTTACTTAAGGACATAAAATAAGTGTCCAAATATCCAGCACTTAATATGTACTTTTTATTAAAGAAAATCCAGAATAGAAATAGGAAATAGCACTACACAATGGGAAAGCATCACACCAGGTCTTCATACACAATAGTTCACCAATTAAATCAGAGAGCCACAGAAATCAAACTACAAGCACCTCGATTGGACACTACCAGCAACATTCGACAGGGCACAAATAACTGCTGTTTAAAATGTCGTGTTATTAATGTTATTATTCATTCATTCAATGTCAATATCAATATTGCACCAGATTATATACATTTCAAAAATAGAAGAAAGACGTAACATTTCACAGTGATGGTTCATTATGAGATAACATTAATGTTTGTTTAATTTAGCATATATAAATATAAAAAAAAAATAATAAGAAGAAGGATCTACTAGTTACTTCTACTAGAATACTCCTAGTTTTAATATCACAAACACATATAATGAACTTCATCTCAAAACTACACTGTCCAAAACAGGAGCTTGTTAATATCCTGGACATAAAACTACAGGTGTGGTTGTTATGATTTTCTTTCTCCAATTATAACATTACACTAAGTAAGAGGTGAACATTCATTCCCTCTGAGGACAGGCTAAGGAAGATAACCGTCCAGAAGGCTTTTCATCTTTGCTTGTCTTGTAAAACCTAGGTGGTATTTTAATCTGCTCAGTGCCACAACAAACAGAGGGAGGCCACATTTTTCCTCGTATTAATCTTTGTTGCTCAGTTGTAGTTGGTGACTGTTCTGTCTTCTCCCGACACTGTGCTCTACCTCCTGCCAGGAGAAGTATGAGACGCAGCACTCTGAGGCCTGCCGGCAGATCTCCAGCCTGGAAGGAGACCTGGCTGAGACCACAGCCGTCAGAGACCATCTTCACAAATACATCAGAGAGCTGGAACAAGCCAACGATGACCTGGAGAGAGCCAAGAGGTTGGGACGCACACACACACACGCACACACACACAAACACACACAGTTGGTGGAAACCCACTTATCACAATGATGAGGTTGAAGTTCCGTGATTGTAGAACTACATAATTGTAGAAATAATCAATGAATATACTGAAGGCATCAATATGGCTTTCATAATCTCATTAAGCAGCCAAATATGAGAGAAAAGTGGAATTAGGTCGTTTTACAAACTTGTGTTTTTCTTTTGACGTGAGAAGTAATGTTAGAAAATGTTGAGTTTACTAGTCACTTGTGCCATAAATGCTGTGCAATATAAATGAAGCTAGAAAGACTACAGGGAAATAAAAGCTCCACATGTGATAGAATTTACAGATTTGACTTGTTCTGCTTTGCCCATTTGTTCTCTTTCTTTTTTGACTGGTTACACTGGCTTGTGTATATTCTGGGCATCTTATTATATCTACTGTATTTGTAATTTTATGACATTTCTCTGTCTCTATTTGCTGTAATAATATAACCAATTAGAAATATTTATATATCACAAATTTGTGTCAATGTGCTTAACAATCTGTACAACATTCTCTGTTCTTACGCTCAGGCCTCAGCTTATGATGTCTGAAATGGGGCAAAAAAGCTCTTCTGAAGCCACAGAATGTGTGTGGAGGTTTTCTCCAGGCTCAACTCAAGAGCAATGAGCTGCTAACTTTATAAATTAGTTGTAAGTAACATGCACACTGATGTCTCCTTTATGTTTGCTCTAGGGCGACCATCATGTCACTGGAGGACTTTGAACAAAGGATGAACCAGGTTATAGAGAGAAACGCTTTCCTGGAGAGCGAGCTGGACGAGAAGGAAAATCTGTTGGAGTCTGTCCAAAGACTAAAGGACGAGGCTAGAGGTAAAGCTCCGTGTGACCTGCTGTCAGGACTTCCCAGTGTTAAAAAAGCGGTTGTAATTGAGACACAGGTTTGAACTCGCTGTGTGAAATGATTGATAAACCTTTTAAAGATAGAAAACATCATTTCACACTCAAAAATCATGACATCAAGTTAAAAGGATTTGTAAGAGTATAATCAGCTATTATATTGTTTGTATTGTTTTAATGATAAATATACATAAATGAACACCATGCACATATATAAGAACAAGAAGAAGAAAAACCAGGAGATTAAAATATTATTTTTCCGTGTGTGTGTGTGTGTGACAGACCTGAGGCAGGAGCTGGCAGTACAGCAGAAACAGCAGGTGCAGGACAGAAAGCCGTCCCTCAGCAGTGTAGTCAAGGAGCCTTCATCGTCATCCTCCTCAACTGGGCTGCCCACCCCACCTCTCACACCGCCAGACAAAAGGACTGATGACAAAACTACATCTTCATCCCCTAACCAGCCCGTCCCTGCTGCCTCCACACCGTCCAGACTTCCAGCCTCAGCAGAGGCCTTCACCACCCCACCGCCCTCCACCAGCAGAGGTCAGTTCACGTGAGACAGCGTCCAAGGATGCTTGCATGTCCCCCAAAGTCTTGCTTTTGTTTACATCCACTTTTAAAATTTCAATTTCATTAACTCTGTGAAATATCACGTAATATGATCATCACAGCTAAGTATCAGGTTTTATTTAGCAATTAAAATGAAGTGGCCTTAATGCATTGATGATGCAGCAATTTACAAAGATACATTTCTTTTTTTCCTTGTTAGTATTACTACCAAAAGTAACCACTTATGATATCAATAATCAATTTCATTGTAAAATGTAATTTGCTAGATTGAGAAACACATTTTGGCTGAAGATGTTCTTTCAAATGTTTAATACTTAGTTTCTTTCTTCTCACATAGTTGTTCAGTTTAATTCAGTTTTATTTATATAGTGTCAAGTCAGTTATTCTTACTTACTATCTGATACTTTAACACTTCGCGTCTAAATCGTCAAATCTCAAACAGTAATTCTTCAGTGTGAGGATTTTCTGTTTTTATATCACTGTGAACTGAATATCTTCATCAGCTGCTTTGTCTCTGCAGGTGAAAGCCTTTCAGGGACTCCTCTCACCACGTCGGCAAGAATCTCGGCTCTGAACATTGTTGGAGAGCTACTGAGGAAAGTTGGGGTAAGAAACATGTTTATTAGTTCTCTCATGGACTGATTTGTAATGAATCAAAGCCTCTGTTTTCATCAACTTATCATCATGTGACGCTGCAGGGTGCAGTACACAAACAGCTACTTTCTTAAAGCTTAAGAGTTTAATTTTTGTAACTAACAAATGTACAAAACAAGCATAAAATGCGCAATCAATAATTACGTGTTTTCACTGTAGACAACTCAAAGACTTTGGTCGGAAACATGCACCGATAATGACCTCAGCAGTTAAATCTGCACTGTAAATACTGTAACACTTACACTCCTCACTATTGCAGGTGAAATAGTGATGGTTGCAGGGGTTGAACACCAAACTGTAGCTGAATGTTGACAAAAGACTCTGAGCTGTTTATTTCCTCACTTCTCATAGAATCTCGAGTCCAAGCTGGCGTCTTGTCGGGAATACGCCCGCGGGCAGACAGCTGCCCACAGAGGCCACACTGGAGGACAGGGGATCACGGGGGCAAACCACAACAAGTCATCAGAGACCCATAATACCAACGGCCTCTACAACAAAGGGTGAGGTGCAGCTCACAAAAATGTTCTATAACCTGTTTGTAAAAAGGAGGAAATATGCAAAGAATAGTCCAGATAGTAAGATTTAGTCAATTTTGTTGACTTTGTGTTTGTTGTGCTTCACAGGCTGGTGAAGAGGTTAGACTTTGGAGCGGGACCCAAGCTGTTGCTGTGAAAGCGAAAATGTCCTCCACCTCAATCCTTAATCCTCCTCTGGATTTCTCTGTCCTTCCTGTCCGTCCAGCCTGGATCTCTCAAATGAAACAGTATTGTATGTTTGCACATCACACAAGTGGTTTCAGACCTACTGAGTCTTCAGGACACAGACCAGTCTCATAGGAAGCTGCAGTGATTCAAATGATGGATATGTTCCTATGGATACTTGGGATCTCTGTTACCAGCTGTTTGTTTATTTACAGGACTTGTTTTCAGCACTTGCACTTAGCTTAAACCGTCTTACTACGTGTTACCACCTCACCTCTTGTGTTTGGATTTGCCAAGTATTGTGCACTTTTTTTTCTTTGTCCCTCTAAAGGTGTGTTTAGACTGAATGCACAACACATTTCAGAGAGAGCATTACCTTCACAGTCAGTGAAAAGACACTAACAGATATTGGGTGGGGTTTTTTTCCACAGAACCTGACATATTTTCACTTTGGATGCATAAACACTTTATTGAGATTAGAGCCCATCTGCTCAACATGTATGAAAAATGGGGTAAAAAAAACACTTTTTTTTTTATTACTGGAGTGGAACAGAGCAAAACAGCTTGAGTTTCAGTCAGTAATATGTGATACGTAGCTACAAACTACACATGTAGCAAACATCTGCACTGTCTGGTTTGTTAGCTGTTAAACACAGAATGCTACACTTTAATGGTCAAACGCTTAAAGTGGAAAAAATGCAAAATCACACAAACAGCTGCTTTATGTTAAGTCTGAACACACATGAAGGGCACCTGAGTGCTGAACACTGGAATGGTACTTTTTATTTACACACAAACAGAGGGTTTAGAGAAAGTCTTTAAATACTGCTTCTTAAATGTTTAGGGTTTGTCGCTCGTCCTTGTGATACCACGCTGCCAACTGATGGTCAGTACACCTCCATAGTTGGTAAAAAACAAAAACAAAAGGTCTGTTGCTGGTGAAACTCCACCCACAAAGTGCCACTGTAAGAGGGTTGAAAATAATGGTAGAGTTCCTTATTAAATGTTGTAGTCTAGAAAAGATTTTAGATCGTTTTTTTATTTTTACAGATGAATTAGATTCTTGGAACATGAACTCTGTCACCCGTAAATTTCAGATTTATGGGCTATTTTGTCTTTACCAATTTTGAACACTTTGGCATCTACTGAGGCAAGAAAACTAAAAAGAACTGAATGTAATGTGCTCAAATGAGGGAATAGCTTTTGTTGAGCTAACCTGGGACGTACACGTAGCAAACACCACGGCTGAATATAATAGACTGAGGCAAACATGCTCTCAAACATGAAGTATCTCTCTGTAAGCCTTACTGTTTGATGAAGCACATTTTGTATCACTGTGACTGAAAGTAAAATTAGTTATTTAGAGTATAAAGTGTTGAAACTGTTTACTTTGCATTTCAAAAGATACGTTGTTGAAGGCCATCTGTGGTTGTGCATTTGAAATTTAAATGTAGCTTGTTTATCACCTCTGTCATCTCTGCAGCTCTACCAGGCTTTTCAGCCTTGTTTAGCTTATAGTTTTTGAATGATTCTGTGGATGATAAATCTTAGAGTTCTGGCACTCTGGAAGTTGTTAAACAGAGTTCATTTTAATTCACCCGTTTTTCAGTTTTTTTAAATTGTTTTCTGATTGATATAACCTTTGTTTCAGTGATGATCGATCGTTTTCTTTCCTCATGACTAAGATTAGATAAGTGCCAGGTGCTAAACTTCTCATACCTGATGGAAACAGAATTTCAACTGGAAAAATAGTAAGCTAAAATGTTTAAATTCTTAGCTTTTTCCTAGTTTGTGGTGAGGTTGTTATTAAGTATTTCTCATGTGTTTTTTGGCCCCAGTCCTTATTCAAGTCTTTAATACTGAGAATCTGAAGATCCTGAGTCCTGTTCAATATCTTTACCTACATAATCCAGCTGCCAAGATGAAGCTAATAAAGCTCATTCTAAAAGTTAAAAGATTCACAATAATAAAAGTAATCATATACACATCAGCATAAAGTCATTAAATATGTAACTGGAGGTTTAAATGGGAGAAAGTGAGTCCTGAAGCTCACGTGATATGAACTTGTTTTATTACAGAAGACGTAGAACATGGACAAAACACAAAGTACAGTAAAAAAAAAGACTGACTTGTGATTTATAAAATGTCTGGGTTGTCTCTGGGCCATCATTCATGAATTACTGGCCAGATTATGGTGAAATTAATTGTACATATTCATTGTCCCTCACAGATGATTCCTAATGATTTTGGAGCTTCTGACCTTTGCAGCCACCTTCAGGCTAAAAGTGGCTTTATTCTGAGTCTTTTTGTAGCTTATTACATTGTGGAATTATAGACTAGAAATTCCACAGTGTAATACGCGCTTCACGCACACATTCATGCCCTCCTGGGGATGAACCATTCCGATTTTTTTGGCGTCGTCCTCTGGACATTTTTGGGCTCAAATACCTCAAAAAGGCTGTAAGAATAAAAAAGTCATCAATATGGTCATTGTGTAGCTAACACACTCAAACCTGTAGTAAAGTGTGTGCAGAATGTGTTAATAATTGTGGGCAGCAAACAAGCGCAAGAAGCACTAAACCTTAAAATGTATTAACTCTGTGTTGTTCAGTATGTTGTACATTAAATGATGGTGTGAAATGAACAGTATGGATATAAGGTAGTGCACTGTCATCACACACCATTCAGACTGGACACACGTTGTTTTTTGTTTTTTTAAGTAAATAAACCCCAGAGCTCTACTTCTGTCTTTCCAGGAGTGAAACTGGTCAACTCCTCCTTTTAATGAGGGGCTATGAATACTTCAGTGAAGGCTACTTGTGTTTTATGTTAAAAAGAGTAAAGTATGTCATAGATGGTAGTGTAATAAACTGTACCTCTAATGTACGGTTACTAACATAGGTTGAATATATGTTGGTTGTGGTTCAGAGTCTGTAAAGGACTGACGAACAGGTAGCTGCTCAGGGTGGATACAACGCAGCAGCAGAAAACTGACCCTTCTCTGTAAAGGTCAAAGGTCAGTGTGTGAAAATGAGGCCATAACATTTTACATGTGCTTGTAAAATGACTTGAATGCTCACATATGAAGTGCTACAACCTGTTATGTTCTTTGTTTGTAACTGTCAATGCTGCTTATGATGCTTATTAAAAAAAATAAAACTTGAAATGTAAAAAAAGTGTACTTGTTACTTGATGTTATTTATTGTAGACACTAAAACAACTCAGACAACACATCTGTAAGCATCTAGTAACAGTTTATTAGCACTTCACTGGTGGACAAAGCAGAACGTCCTGCATCACAGCAGCTGTTTTACAAATCACCTTTATTTAAATTATACTGTGTGTCTGTGAGGTTTAAGTCACACTGCCTAATCTCAAGAATGAATATATAACAGTCGGTTTATAAATATAGTTTTATAGTTTTTCAGTTTCCAAAATAAAGCTTCTCTTTTGATATTCTCTGAGTAAGTGCATAAAAAGTGAAGTCAGTTCTAGTTTGTGCCTCATGTGTCACCATTCCAGTGAGTACACAGAGCGAAGCATCGGAATAATGGAAAATATTGAATCCAATGCATGATTAAAAAAAAATAGCATCTCATATCTTCTATATGGATAAAACATTTATAGGCATTTAATGTTCAATAGAAACACAATTTTATCCAGATGGTACGAGACGGTACCTTTACAAGAGAAATAAGTGTTGTTTAATGACCGTCTGTGTTTTTCAAAGATCTCATATCTTTATTTAGGAAACATTTCTGTGGTTTAAATGATTCACACATGAGAGGCAAACAGAAGCTGAAAAAAACAAATAAAGATATAGAAATAAATGTATTAAAGTCATTAAATTACTTTATTTATCCACAAACATTGAAAACTGTGGTCACCTCTTTTTTGGCTTCACTTAATAAAACATCTGGAATCAGATTCCATAAACTTTGGAGATAATTTGTTTTTTCCTTTTTACTTTGTAAACTTAATCTACAGCATTCATACATCTTTCTTTGTGCTCACTGCATAATTATTTTCTTAAGTAATGAGGGTTATTTCCATAAATAAAGTTGAACAATTTGGAATCAGTTTGTGGTTTCAGCAGCTCTTTAGCTGTTGTGAGAACCCTCAGTGATTGGGAAAAGGGTTAAAATCTTGAAACTTAATTTTAGAATTTCACAGTGTGACTGAACAGCAGTACTCCATATGTCCTTCAAACCTAACTTTAGGGTCCATTTAGTTAATTATTCTTCTAATTATTCTTCTGTCATTGCTGATCCATGTTCAGATGTGACAAACAATATCTGGGCCTTCTGAACATGATTCAATCAGCTATCAAAGTAGTTGCCAAATAATTGCATAAAATTTAAATATAAAAATATCTTTAAAACAATACAATGTCATATATAATGTTTCTGTATGCAAGAACAGGAGGTTTTTTATTGTAATGGGAGACTTCAAATTACATTTAAAGCATAAAATTCTTTCTCAAACAGCTTGCTATGGCCATTTCAGTGAAATCAAATGAAAAATTGAGTTTACTCATTGGGGAAGGAAGTGTAGACCTCCCCACGGGCTTCCAGAGGGGGGGTGCAGGCAGGAGGGGACGGGGACGGCGGCTCTTCCTCCTGCAGGTCTACTGAGTTTTCTTTGATGTTGCTTCTCCGGCTGATGCTCCCCGCCATCCCGAAGCTCCTGACACTGCCGCCGCCGCCGCTCCGAGGACTTGGGCTGCTGAATGTTGCATCCCCGCCGCCACGCCTGGGAACACCCGACCCATCAGGAGGAAGAGAAAGAGGAGGAAGAGGAGGGTCAGAGGGAGATGAAGGACAGAGGAAGAACAGAGAGCAGTGGGAACATGGTGGCTTAATGCAAAGCGAGATTTAAAAAAAAAAAAAAAAGTAGAAGCCCCTGAAATCTTTCAGCAGGTGTAAACCAGAGGCATCAGGAGAGCGATGAAGAGGAGAATAATCAGTTTGCAGATCAGTAGTGTCTGAGGACAGGTGTGAAACAGGAGCAGCCAGACATGGGAGGAGGAAAAGGAAATTTAAAATCACTAATGATCTCATGCCTACATACTCATCTCTGGCAGTAAGAGTAAAATTGAGATGGATAGTTTAATAGTTGACTTTAAAGTAACATGAACGAAAGGAAAATCTGCTCAGGTCACCACTGATCACTGCCAGTAAGATTATTTTCCCAGACCAACTAAACAGTGTCTTTTTATTCTCTAAATTTGAAGATGACTAATTAGTGAGCTAACTAATCAGGCGTGTTTTACATCAGTCTGTGTGACTCAACCCTTCTTCCCCGCGTTTCCAGTTACAGTTCAGTCCATCCCTGAGTTCAGTGAGACCCTCAGTACCTCAGTTTGCTCCTGAGCGAAGCCACCTCTCTGCTGAGGGTGTCGTTGGCTTCAGTCGCCTCGTCCAGCTCCCTCTGCAGTTTCCTGCGAGCCCCCGCGACACGCTGAGCTTCTTCCTCTGCCTCCTCCAGCTGATGCTTTAGCTGCTTCATCCGCATGTTGCCCTTCTCCGCCTGCACAGAGTGCGAAGACATGCTGTTGTATTTACAAGTTATATGGGTGAAAAGCATAAACAATGGCAAAAATTGCTTTTGTTTTGGCAGGTAAATGATTACTTGTATTATTATAACTGCTAATATTTCAGAATATAGCCTCGCACCTGGTCTTTGTATTGCTGCGCCTGCTTCCTCTCTTCCTCCATCTGGATGGTTAAATCTTTCAGCTTCTTCTCTTTTTGACGCAGATTCTTGGAGTTGGCCTGGCGCTCTCTACACAACGTAAGGCACAACGCCGTCATCTCCCCATTGTGTTTCAGTTCAATTGATATTTTCTCTCTTTGTTAACCTGGTCAAATGTAAGGTTGTACTTGAACTCTACTTCCCACCATGCACTAGTACCTGCTCTCGATCTCCAGCTGCTCTTCAACCTCTCTCAGCTTGGCTTCCAGAGCAGCGATGGAAGATTTGAGTTTGGAGCGGCCCTGGCCCTCGGTCTCCTGCAGTTTGGCCTTCAGCTCTCGGTTTTGTCTCTCCAGCTGCTGCCTGGATCCCTCCCTGCTCTGAGAGGAAGATCTCTCTGCTGCCAGCTCAGCTCCCAGCTGCTCCACCTGCACAGCAGCAGTCAGAAAAAAAGCATTTGAATTGCACCAGTAATAATTTTCTCATGGTATGAATTCAGGTAGGTAACAGGCCAATTCTGTCTAAACCCTCTTTAGTCCACCTTCAACCTACCAGCTGCTGGCTCTTCCTCAGCCGGTCATTGAGGCTCTCTACGTTGGCCTGCTCCTCCTCCAGCTCCTCCTCCAACTGGCTGATCTTAGTCTCAAGACGACGCTTTTCGTCCGACAGCATTGACCTGAAGAAAGGGAGGAAGATGATTGAGAGATGGGATGAAGTGTTCAAAGGTATGAGAGGACGGGGGAGGTCATTTCAATTTCAGAGACCAGAGAGAAATTCAGAGAGAATTTTAGAGGCCCCTCTGCTTTACAGGATGAGCTGTGTATATTAATAACACCCACTTTCCAGATGAGTTACTGGCCAGTTCCTCAGACAGCTCGTCTCTCTCTGTCTCCGCCTGCTTACGAGCTCTCTCGGCTGCTGCCAACATCTGGACAGGCAGAAGTAGGTAGGATTGGTATAAAAAAGTTAAAAAACACAATTCAAGGTGCCATTAAGAAACAAAACAACAATGTCCTGGCTTGTTAAAATGTAAGTCTGGTGATATCCTGCATTTTTGTTATTGCATGATTGCTTGCCATGTAGATTTTTGAAAAAAACTAAAACAAAACACATTTAGAAATGATGGGAACCAACTATTTATGTGAAGTTGAGATGCTCAGATTGACCACTTGACCTCACCTCATGCAGCTGGATGATGTCAGCCTCCATGGCTTTGGATCTGCGCTCAGATTCCCTGGCTGAGGCGAGGGACTCCTTTTGGGCTGCACGAGAGTCCTCTAGGTCCCTCTGGAGATCCTTCATCTGGCCCTGCAAGGAGAGCGGGGTGAATCTTTTCGAAATATTTTCAAAATATGTCAAACCCAGATTAACTGGATGAGATCCAATTATCTGAATACCCCCTCGGACAATAATAAAATATAACAGGCATCATCTCATCATGTTTTCATATGATAGCAGCTTTAGTTGTTTTAGACCTTTGTTTTTTTATCATCTTAAAGATAAAAACAGTCACAGCTATGAACTGTAAATGTGTGCATGTGCTGACCTGGATCTTGCGGAGCTGCTTTATGGCCTCATCACGCCCCCTGCTGGTGGCTTCCAGCTGATCCTCCATGTCCTTCACCTCCCCCTCCAGCTTCTTCTTGCCTGCTGCCGCCTGACCTCGCTGCTTCCGCTCCTCCTCCAGCTCCGCTTCCAGTTCACGCACCTGACAGAAAAAGAGAGATCCTATGATTTTAATTTGTGCAGAAAAAAACTGAGACCAGGTTGTTAGGAACGGAAACAAACGTTACCTTCAGCTGAGTGATTTTAGGTAAATTAAGAACAAGAGCAGGAACAGTTGTACTCCACCTGTTTGAGGAGTTGCTTCCTCTTCTCCTCGCCCATCTCGTCTCTGGCCTGCAGCTCCCTCTCGTGCTGAGCTTTGACAGCCTGAATGTTCACTTCTAAACGCAGTTTGGCGTCCTCAGCGACCTGAAGCTCATCCTCGAGCTCGTACATCTGGGTTCTCATCTCCTCCATGATGGCCTCCAGGCCACGCTTCGCCTTCTCAAGGTCATGAACCTAGTGCGGGACAGAAAAAAAGATTTAATCAAAAATAATGTAAACTTTTCTTAATAACAGGAAATCATTCATTCATATTCAGATGTTGCCCCCTCACATTCTTTCCCACGTCGTCCTTGGAACTGATAAGGTCCTCCATCTCAACTCGGAGAGCCTTCATAGTCTTCTCTGCCTCCTCCAGAGCCTCCTGGTTCTCCTCCAGAGCCCTGGTGAGAGCTAACACCCGAGTCTCCTTATCCCTGACCTCTGCCTCCGCCCGATCCCGCTCCTCTGCAAACTTGCAGGACACGGCTCGTTCCTCTGCCAACATCTGAGCCAACACCAGAGCAAAGGTCACGGGACATTACAGAAAATCTTAGAAAATAAAGGCAAGTTTGCACTAAGAAAGAAATGGAAAGGGTTTTGAAATGTTTTGAGCGATGGGGCCATTTGTACAAATCTTTCTAAACATCTTCCTCAATGACACCTTGTGTAGTGGCAGGAAGGTCTGATCTTCATCTTTAGAATTAAACAACAGATTCACAGTTTTTCTTTGTCTGCCCTGCACAGAGTCAGATGCTTTTGTTTGCAATGAAATAGTTTTTGCTGGCTGAAATCAACAAAAACAAATGATCTCTCAAAGTTAGTCAGACCTGATCAAACTTCTTCTGCTTCTTCTCCAGGTTGGAGACGAGCTGCCGCTGACTGTCCAGATCCATGAGGACGTCCTCCAACTCCTGCTGCATCCGGCCGCGGCTCTTCTCCAGCTTATCGTAGGCTGAAGCCTTCTCCTCGTACTCACTGTTGGCCAACTCCAGGTCACGCTGCAGCCGCTTCTTTCCCTCCTCCAGCAGCTCCACTGTCACTGACATCTCGTCCAGCTTCTTCTTGTAGTCGGAGAGCTGAAAGAAGGTGAAACAACAAAAGGTTAAATCGTTTTTAATTTTGTTAGTCACAGTGCTAAAATGTCTCTATTGGGTTCTTTGACTGCAGCTGGCTCTAGTGAACTAACTGACCTGCATATTGAGGCTGGAAACCTGCCTGTCCACAGCCCGCTTGGCCTCCGTCTCCTCCTCCAGCTGCTCCATCAGGCTGTTCCTGTCCTCCTCAAACTGACGCAGACGTCCGGAAAGATGCAGCTTCTGACGAGTCTCCTCCGACAGCAGCTCCTGGTGGAGAAAGACGAGGGGACAAGAAGATGTGAGGAGAATCAAAGTTTTTACTTACTCAGTAAAATATCTCAAGCTCTGTTACATGGTTTGGTATTTCACAGTTTCGAGAGCTGTATATTATAAACAGTTACATGCTGTAATTTTTGTGTCCCTCACCTGTGCGTCCTGGAGCTGAGAGGACAGACTGGAGACATCTTTACTCAGCTTGATGTTTTTACCCTCTGCCTCGTTCAGCAGACCCGTCACACTGTCCAGTTCCATCTGGCAGAAAAGAAGAGAAAGAAGTGAGAGATTGGAGGAAGATAGAGACACATGGAGGAAAAGTAGAACTTAACACTGGTAGTTGTCACCACACTGTTTTTTTCTCTCACAATATAAACTATCCTGTCAGTAGTTAAACTAGTATTAACTTGACTTAACTGTACTGAAACATTATTTGCAAATCTTCCCTGGTGAAAAATGTTTACCTTTTGGTGTTGTTTTTGGTGCCATACAAGCAGCATTTGATATCTAAGCAATAAATGCTTCAGTGTTAATTTATTAGCGTTTTTATGACTCACAGTCATCTTGGAGACTCGCTCCCCCAGCTCAGTCCTCTGCCGTTCGCTCTCGTTGAAGCGCGAGTGGAGGTCGTTCAGCTGACCCTCCACTTTCTTCTTCTTGTGCTCCAGGTCCTGTTTGGCGCTGGCGAGTGATCGCAGGTCAGCGCTCAGATCTGCAGACTCTTTCTCCAGAGCCTGTTTGGCTTTCTCCAGACCAGCTCTCACCTGCACAGAGAGGAAGGATTGGGAGTTTTTGGATCTTCACAAATGTTTTATTGAAACTTGCCAAGATGCCAGAGTGACTCATACATGTCAGTATTGCTAGGAGCAAGATGTTGCTCTCAGAGTTTCTAATGAAAACGAAAAATTAGGAAAAAACAGAGAATTTAAAAAGAAATGTAGATAAAAGAAATGTTTGAATTGACCATTCAAAGTTAGTACTAGGACGTGTGTGTGTGTGTACCCTCTTGGCCTGCTCAAGCTGCTCAGTGAGCTCCTCCAGAGTCTGACTATGTTTCTGTCTCAGGTCCTGGATTTGTGCCTCGTGACTCCGACCCTCCTCCTCTATGGCTTTCTTCAGCATGGCTACCTCCTGCTCACGCTTTGCTCTGCAAACCACATACACGCATCACATCGCCACAACGATAACGCAACTTACACATGTGATTGCAGCAGCGCGTGAGTGGCTAACAAACATAAATCTTATGCAGATGATGCTGTCATTTACTCATCTGCACCATCTTCGAAAGAGTCTTTCTGTCATTTACCATCTGCTTTTAACACTGTTCAATTCACATTTATTTATTTTAAACTGGTTCTAATTTGGTCATACCATGTTTTCATATACAGAGTTTTAGTGGAGCATTCATTCTCACACACGTCTGCACAACTGATGAAACACTAATCAGAATGTGTAGATCACTTGGATGTGTATGTTGGTTACATCAGATCAAACAGACCGTAGCTCCTGCTGGGCAGCAGTGGTATCCAGGCTGTCCTCCAGCTCAGTTCGTAGAGCATTCAGCTCCTCCCCGAGATCCCTTCGAGCGGCCTCTGCCTTTGCTCTTGCCGCCCTCTCTGCCTCTAGATCCTCCTGCAACTCTGAGAGCAGAGCCTCCAACTCCCGAACTCGCTTCACTGCTGCTCCACGCTGATTACTCTCCTCCTCCAACCTGTGACACATAAAAGATTACCTGGGGTGGGAAATACTTGAGAGGAGAGTTTCACTTTTGAATCTGGGGTTTTAAGGCAAAATAATGACCACTCCTCTAGCACGACCCTCGGAACAACCTTCATCAGTGTGTTGCTTTTTCTGTCTAACACTGTGTTGCATTGAGTGATGTAGTCCCATTTTACCGGGCCTGTGTGGCCTGGAGTTCCTCCTCCTTAGCAGCTAGCTGGGCTCGGAGCTCAGCTAGTTGGGCCTGCAGGTCAGCGTACTGCTCCTGGAGGTCGGCCAGCTCAGCCTCCACCTTCCTCTTGGCCTTCTCCACGTCTTGACGAGCCTTCTCCTCCTTCCTCAGACGCACTTCAAATACAGAATAAAAGACCACAGTGAATAAATCTCTTCAGTCTCATTGTCTGGTTTTACAGAGGTGTTTTAGGAAAATGAACTTATCAGAAACATGTACTGTTTGGCATCCTGAAGAAATTGTTTTCTCAACTGCATTTTTTTAATCTTTAACTTCGCTTGGATCAACTTTATATTCACAAATCTTAAGTAGTCATAAGTCTGTATTATAAAGATGGAACAATCTTCTAACATCTCTTTTGTACACTTTGTGATGTTGGTATTTATTGTATGGTACAAATAATTTGTACCTTTTTATGTTAGTTGTTTCAATAAAGAAAAAAAATCTCAGATTCTAAATAGTCATTTTTAGATTTAAAATACCAAGAACGCTAAATTATGAACTGCATTCTTCTATATGTCTAAATAGAAAATAATTACAACTGAATAGATGGCATTAAAAATATAAGTGAAATATGTGCCGACTGACCCTCTAGGTCAGAGATCATGGACTCGTGTTTGTTCTTGAGTTTGGTCAGGTTCTTTGACTTCTCCTCCTCCTCGGCCAGGTTAGAGCTCAAATCAGCCATCCTCTCCTCCAGAAGCTTTCGCTCCTAAAAACAGCGATGCAAGTACATATAGCATAAAAACTAAGAAATCGTAACCTTGTAAAAGTTGAATTCATGGCAGAGCTGCTGGATTGAATTGCATTAGATTGTACAGGTGTAGCTAATAAAGAGGCCAATGAGTGTACACTTGAAATGCTCATTACATAAAGCTGCTCATTCATACCTTCTGCAGTTTGTTATTCTGGTCCTCCATGAGCAGGATGTCCTCCTCCAGTTTCTTCACCTTTCCCTCCACAGCCACTTTCTCCAGCTGGATTTTCTGACGAGCGTCTTCTTCCTGTGCTATGTGGGCCTCCATGAGCTGCAGCAACATCATGTATATTGTTAAATACAGGCCAAAAAACGATTCTTGACTAATTGTAATAATATAATATGTAGAACGTTACTTGTAGCTCTAAAATGCTAAAAATAAGACAAGTGCTCTTGTGAGGATGTGTTGTCCACCTGAAGCTGTTGCTCCATGTCCTTCTTCTCCTGCTGCAGGGCGTGGCTGCGCTCCTCCTCTTCCTCCAGCCGGGTCTCCATCTCATGCAGCACCTCCTCCAGCTCCTGCTTCTTGGCCTCCAGACGCACCCTCATCTCCTCGGCCTCGGCACACAGCTCCGTCTCTGCCTGAAGCTTCAGCTCCAGCTGGGCTCGCTCTTCAATCAGCTGCAAACAAAGACTTCAGTCAGTTCTGAATAGATTAGATTAGAAAAGGTTTAATTTGTATTTATTTCACCTGCGTGTGTTTCTGGGTGATGTCCTTCAGTTCAGCCTCAGCCTTGGCTGCCACCTCACGCGCTGTCTTTAGTTCCTCCTCCTTCTGACCCATTTCCTCCTCTTGCCTGGTTACCTGCAGCAAGGGCTTCACCTGGTCCGTGGACAGACACACACATCCACTCATCTTGAATATTCAGGACATGGTTTTGTATCCTTTACAGGCAAAGCTATTTACCCCCAAAATCTCATAAAACAAAAAAAAAAAAGGGACCAAAATGTGAAGGATTTATCTCTGAACAGTGGCCTTTTAAGGACATCTCAGATTCAGTTTGTAACATTTATTAGTTTAGCACATTGCTAGCAGCACTCACTTCTTCTTCTTTTGTTTTAAATCAACACAAGAGCCCAAACAGAGTTGCCAGGTGTTTGTTAATTATCATATTGACATTTTTATGATATCATATTAAGAAAAATGTAAACTAATGTAAACTAGGCAAAATGAAAAACCTCTTAATTTACTGTACATACATTGACATTATTGAGTGAGTGTGTTTGTGTGTATGTGCATGAGACCTTAGTGAAGAGCCTCCACCACTGCCAGTTCTTGAGTTTGAGATAACAGGCACAGTTCCTCTGGATCACCTTCATAGCACTGAGTTGTTGTTGCCGTTTACTAAATGCCCTGAAAACACACACACACACACACACACACATCAATGCATTAGGCATATGCTTGTGTATAACATACTATTTCGGCATTGGTCATACTCAGTTGTGTTGTTAGATCGTCGGCTCAGCTTCTGTTAGAGGTTCCGAGGGCCAAATACAAACGCTGGGGTGATCGTGCTTTTGCTGTGTCTGCCCCAAAACTTTGGAACAGCCTTTGAATGTTAGAGCTGACTGCTTTTAAATCACTGCTTAAAACCTATTTATATTCCTTGGCTTTTAATGCTTAGTAGAGTTTGACACTTCCTCTTAATCTGGGTTTAATTGTCTGCTATGTTTTATTGCCCTCTGTGTACTATTTTATCTTCCCATTGTGATCAATCTTAATTTTGTCTTATTTTACTTTTGACTGTGTCACGTGTTTTCTCTTTGATCAATTATCTATCGCTACGTGAAGTACTTTGGTCAACAAGATGTTGTTTTTACAGTGCTATATAAATAAATTTGATTTCATATGATACGATAGATATATGATATGATAGATATAGCCAAGTAATAAATTATACTATTGCTTGTTTCAAATAATAGATTGTTTTCCATACTTGCGGGCCAGAAAGCCTCTTGCTTGTGCCTGGAAGGCAATGATGACAACGGTCAGTTTCAGGTCTCTCTCTTCCTCCAGCTGCGCCAAAACTCCCGTCCTGAAGAACATCTTACTCTGACCAATACGGTAGAGGTTAGGATCCAGATCCAGGTGTTTTACCTGGAGAAGATGAAATTTGTTAAAGGGGTCAAACTATTAACGTTCTGGTAGAAAATCCAGCTGATAATAATGATGTTTACTATTCACTGAAGGAAAAAGGCGTTTAATCAATAGTGACATTTTGTTACAGATAAGTATCCAGCTTCATCCAGCTCACCATCAGACAACACGCTTGTTTCCCATCCATGAAGCCTTTAGGAATAGCACTGGCAGCCAAGATCTCGTATCTACAAACAAGAAAACAACAATCACTTTGATATTTTTCTGTGACATCAAATAATAACATGATCATGAGTACATATGCACATGTCAATATGAATATATCTGTATAATAGCATAACTCTATAACTCTAGGAGTGTTTAATCTCCTTTGTTTTATTTTGAAAGTTTCAACCCAACGTTTAGTATGGTATTGTGGCTGTCGTGCTCTCTAGTGGTTACACTGAGGACCTGCAAAACTACAATTAAATCACTATTAATGTAAGTTCATTCACAGTGGTTGCTGCAGAGCTGGTTGGAATGCATGAAGGTGCCAATTTTTCATTTTAATGGACAAATGTATATTAATAACAAAGATAATGGTCAACATACAGCCTATGCTTCAAACAGAATTATTAATACTATTATTGATGCCTTTAAAGAATAATGACCATAATAATCAGCATAAATGGTCCCAGATAGGTCTGTCACCTTTGTCTGAATTCCTGGAACACGATGCGGTTTGGAAATCCCTGTCTGCAGATTCGAATGCCTTCCAGCACCCCGTTACACCTCAGCTGCTCCAGCACCAGGTGGGCGTCCATCTTACCAGCCTGCAGCACAGCAGCCAACCAGCTAGCACTGAATGTATGACACAATCTCTTCTCTGTAAACTGTAGCTTATCATATATAAAATAACCTACCCTCTTCTCGTGGTTGGGGATGATGCAGCGGACAAAGTTGGGCTGGGTGTTGTGCAGTGTGGTCATCAGTTTTCCCAGAGACTCCTTGTACAACTGACCCACGGTGCGGAACATGCCCTTTTTGGATTTAGTGGAGCTGGGAACTGAACTCTCTGACATCTTAGTTATGGTATCCAGACCCACCACTCGATCCACTAACAGAGGGAAAAAATGCAGGAAAGATTTAAACCACATTTTATTATCATTACTAAATATCTGATGCTGAAAATAGCGAAAAAAGAAGATAATGCCCCCTTATGGACGACTGACTGTCTTTCCACAGATCCTGGATAAAGGTGCTGGAGGAGTTGTTGAGCAGAGCCGTCACATTGTCGTTCAGTGGGTCCATGTTCTTTGTCAACCAATTAGCAGCATTATAATCAACCTAAAAATGTAAAGTCATATGTTTAGCATATCAGTGGCTTTATTGTTTAAACTGTAACAGTTTGAACTGTTTATATACTATATTTATGTATACTGTATGTAAGTATACCGTTACAGTGATTGTTGTCTTCCGTAGTGAACCTTACCTTACCAGCATAGTGCAGAACAGTGAACATCAGTTTGTCTTTGTGTTGTTTGGGTTTTGAGAATTTAACATGACCAGTGTGTGTGTTCAGCAGCTTGTCCACAAAGGAAACATCAGTGGCTTTGGGGAACCAGCACTCCTCATCCAGCAGGGCCAGGATGCCTGGAGGGTTGTTCTGCAGGATACAAAAGGAAACAGAGACTCCATCTGCGATCATATTCATCATGATCATATTGTCATTATTTCAGTCACTTGCACACACCTCTGGTGAGTCAGAGTGAAAGTTCTTCTGTTTGACAGGACCATCACATTTGGTGTTGGAACAGGCATTAGCAGAGGAGCACATTTGGCTCTCATTTTTATGTCCATACAGATTTCTACAAAATGCCTCCTCTCAGCTCAATCCACTCCAACCTGGAGTGAATTCTGGGTAAAAACCGCTTCTCTAAACTCTAGTGCCTAGAGCTGTTGGTTGGTTTCAAATTTGAATGTCATATTCGCTGTGCACTGCTTCTGGTTTAGTTGTGCCCCACTGAAGACAGAAAATGTAAATGTCTACTAATGATGAAAAAATCCAATATAAAAAAAACAAATTGAGATGAGGCACAAACACATTTAAAGTAAGTGAGAAAAGTAAATGAAAAGATACTGATTCATCTGTCAAAACAGTTGTGAACTGTGTGTGACCTGCAGAAAATTCAGGAATAATTAAAGATGAAATTTGGCTTCATTATAGTGTCCAGCCTGTTGCCAGCCTGTTTTATTAACTTCTCTGTCCTTGTTAGTGTTTTCTAAATTATTGAGAACAGTGATTTGAACTGTGCTCCTCCACTTAAAGTCACTTAAGCTTAACACATTCATAAACGTCATATGATTTCCTTGAATATTATCAAGTTGATTCAGTTGAAAACTCTCATTCTATCTTGACTAGTGTATCTCTCTGCAAATCTTGGTGTTTAATGAACACTGTGGATATTATTACTACTGGACTGTATTGATCACGTTACTCTCTTTGATTCGCTCTGCTTCACCAGGAGCCAGAGAGCCTCCACAGAAACAACACACTTGAATGTATAAATTCATCCAACTCTTTGTTAAGAAAAATCATGTAAGGTCATGTACGCTCGCTGACCGGTCTCTCGATGAGCTCGATGCAGGGCTGCAGGTCGAGGCCAAAGTCGATGAAGTTCCACTGGATGCCTTCCCTCTTGTACTCCTCCTGCTCCAGAATGAACATGGTGTGGTTGAAGAGCTGCTGCAGACGCTCGTTGGTGTAATTGATGCAGAGCTGCTCGAATGAGTTGTCCTGAGGAAGAGAAACACATCAGATGATTATGAAAATTGGGATTACAGTAGTATTATAGCACATTATGTAAATGTTTGATTTCAGTGGGCATTCACCTCAAATATCTCAAAGCCAGCGATATCCAGGATGCCCAGGAAGGAGGATGCCTGCCTCTTACTCTTGTCCAGGGTCTTGTTGACTCTTGCGAGAATCCAGTGAAACAGACGCTCGTACATGGCCTTAGCCAGAGCCTCCACTGCAAAATCAGCCTGACGGGGGGAGAAGGGGGGAGGAGGAGGAGGTTGGAAGTAAAAAAAAGTTTAAGAAAGGTCTGCGTCTGATTCATTTTGGGATGATTTTACAATTCTGCGTTGTTGAAAAGTGATGCAACAAAAGTGATCTGCATCACACTGAAAAACTATACTTTATGCTCAGATTTACTTAACTGTTAATAAATACTTTATTTTAGCATTTCAATTAAGCCCTATAACGCAAATCAAAAATTTGCCTCAAGAGGCTTTATAATTACACAAAATAGAAGAGCTTTTGTTTTCTCTGTTTAGCAAATGGTTTGTGATTACCTGCTGCTTGGTCTGAGCCTTCTGCACCACCTCCCTGCCAACTTTGATCCGGGGGGTGAGGATGGCGCGAGTGAAGTCAGTCACATTGATGCCCTGCAAGTGGCACACTTTCTGGGCAGCTGTGTTGATTGGTAAAATCACATAACAAGAAGACAAGTCGGAAAGGTTTAGAGGTCGATCTAAAGGAATTGGTCATCTGAGATATTTATAAATCATTACCGGTGTTGTCAGGCATGGTTGCCTGCTCATTGTTCCTCTCCTTCTCAAACTTAATGTTTCCCAGCTGGAGCACAGTGGACACCACCTTTAACATCCCTGAAGTGATGAAGAAGAAAACAAAAAGACACGGTCAGTAAATCAGTAGTAAGTCAGTAAAAGTTAGAATAATGTCTGTCTGATGTATCCACAACGTCTGTTCTCACAATCGTAGAAAATGGTTCAGTATATGAAATCTACCTGGGTAGAGCACAATGCGTTACAATAAACAAAGAACCTGAGTTTGATCATTGAGTGAGTGTTGATGAGCACTGAGCAGCGTGTACCTAATCTCTCCTCATTAGTGAAGCCCATGATTTCCATGGCCTCCAGAGTCTCATCAAACATCTCGTCGTCCTCCTGACCAGGAATCTCCACGTGACCCGCAACCAGGAAACGATAGCTGTTGAAGTCCTCCAGCAGCAGCTCCTCTACACACACACACACACACACACACACAGAAGGAACATTATGTTTGCACCTAACGGAACAGGTAAAATGTGCACTTGTACATGTTCTGTGTGTCCTGTATAGAGGTAAATGATGTGTTTAGTCTAAAAAGCAATAAGGTTTTCAGTTCTCAGTCTGAGCAGGAGAGCAAACAAAATATATATTAAAGACAGATAAAAAGCAAAGTGATCTAAAAGAACAGTAAGTAAGGCTTTTGCCTTTATATGACAGTAGACAGCACAGATGTTGACAGGAAACATGAGAGATGAGGTACGACATGCAACAACTCATGCAGGCAGCAAGTGGCACAGTGACCACTTGGCCACCAGTGTGCTCCTGTTCACCCTGTTCAGAGAAGTGTTGATTCAATAGTATGATCATTTTGGAGACTGTAGTTTGTGTTACTGTTAACCTAGTACTACACTACAGAGAGAGGTGTTACCGTTACCCTCATTGATGTAGATGGGTTAACAAAATGTAAGAAAGAGTATAGTATAATAATTCAACAGCACCACACACTACAGCCAAAATAACATTCAAACACTACCTTAAATCACTTTCAACAAAAACCAAGATTAAAAACTGAACCATTTCACCTTCATTGAGGTGATAATTATCGGACTGTTGTACTGTATTGTATTAGACTGAGCTAATTTCATTTAAGTACACCACATAAAGTGTCAAATGAATGTTGATCCAATGTTACAGACATGTTTTTTTTATTTTGCTCACCCCTCATCTTGTCTTTGGCTCCTGCCACCATGTAGTAGAAGATGTGAAATGCTCTCTCAGTGTTGCCTTGACGAATACAGCGAGACTTCTCCAGCAGGTCTGATCAGGTCACGACAAAGTTAAGCAGATCACCAGTTCAGTTTTCACATATTATATCGAGCAATATGGGAAATATCATTTGGAGATATCGCTTACTGCGTTTTCATTTTGTTTTCAAAGTTTTTACAAAGACTGAAATTAAAACTTTATCTGAAAAAAGGATACAAGTGTCAATATTTGCTCCAACAATATAACCGGTCACATCAAAGTTGAGCTTGATGAACTTTCCCTGTGGACAGGTCAACATGACAACTGTGGTTACTGCAGGAATGAACTGTGACAAACAGTGAGTGTTGACAAGTGGTTAAAGCACTTACAAATCGTGACGAGTTGTCATTCTTGATGGTCTTGGCGTTTCCGAAGGCCTCCAGGATGGGATTAGCCTGCAGCAGCTGTTTCTCCAGCTCCCCCTACAGCACATGAGGATTCTTCACATCTGTCTACATACTTCACACACGTATGCATGTGCACGCCACATTTAACAGTGAGCGCGGACATGACATAAATAGGCATACTATTGTATTAAATAATAATAAATGTTTTATACTCACATAGGCCAGATTCCCCTGCTGCTGCTGTTGTAAGAAACAGGAAGACAGCGTAAAATAAAAATCCATCACAAGAGCTTTGATCTATGCACATTTAACTTTCTCCAAAACCGGACACCGGATTAAATGCAGCAGAGTGAAGAGCAGCTTTTACTTTTAATCAGCATTATGGAGGATTTGTGAAAAATATATGAAGAACTGGCCTAACGTCAAACAAATCACTTAAAAGTTAAATCACAACCCAATCACCCAAAACTACAGCTCTTTACTATTAACAGCATGTTTTACTACTGTGCTGCTTTTCTTATGGTTCTTTATTCTTTCAGTCAGTGTGTTAAAAAAATCTGAAGCCTCAGTAGCAGCATAGCAGCAAAAAATATTCTGTCCTTGGTCTTAGCTGCAGCAACTGAATCCTATCATGTACAGAATAATTAGTGTTTTGTATTCAGATACAACAAACAATTTTTTATCACGAGTCTGGATAAGTTGTACAATATATATTTATCATATTAATCCAAACATTTAGAAGTTGAGTTGAATAAAAATGTAAAACAGCTTCAACTGAACACCGAACAGCATGATCGCTCAATGATGAATAACACCTCAAAAATGAGTTGTTGTTTAAATCTGTTCACATTTGAATATATATATTTAGATTTCTTTAAGTAGTAGCTACTAGTAACTGTGCAGACGAAAACTTTTACTTTACAAACATGTCATGTTTTTGTATTCAAATTATGTACAAAATATATAATACATACTATAATATACACTCCATAATATTGTAAAACAGTAATTCAACCCAGTCAAAATTCAACTGCAGTTAAACATTAACATTAACAACATTACAATTCTGCGCACATGATAATGCATCAAATAAAATATTCTACATAGTATTAAATTAAGTATATACAACACTATATTACTCACTCACTACACTACTCATATTCTGCATAAGGAATGATTTTACTTCCTTAAGGATCTAAATACGTACGAAAGTGTCATGATTATCACACAGGCACAGGTAAGATTGTTACAGGATAATAATAGAGTTAACTGAACAGACCAGTTTTACAATATCTTTCTCCCCCTCAATCTAACCTTAACTATGCCACAACCTACAACACGTAAAGTTGAATTCTTTGTTGTGTTATATTTAAATTCTTTCCATAGAAAAATCCTTCATCTTTCTGAAAGCAAAAGACATATCTACTCACAGGGTTGGCATCCTTCTTGCCCTTGTGTGAGGAGGCGACGACAGCCAGGTACTGAATCACCTTCTTGGTGTTTTCTGTCTTCCCCGCTCCAGACTCACCTCTGGGTGACACAGTGAAGGTGAAGACATTGGAATGAAAAATAAATAGGAGGAAGACAGAGCAAATATAACTATATACAAGTATAGATGAAACAGAAGAGTTGTTTTTTAATTAAGGCTGATATTTTGTGACAATATTTAAGTCATGTGCAGAAGATAAAGACCAAAACATCTAGTTGATTAATCAAGCACTTCATCAACATAATAATCTGCAAAAAAATTGATAATCATTATAATTAAGTATTTTTATAAAGCATCTTTTTTTTTTAAACAATATTTGCTGACATTTTTATGTCTGCTATAGTAGTAAACTGTGTATTTATGGGTTTTGAAGTTAACTTGAGTTAAATAATTAATACAGTAAATCTTGATACAAATCTTTATCCGTATAGTCACAATATTTTGAACTGGCTTCTCCACAGTGTGAATAACTAAAGTTCAGGGTTAAGCTCAGGTTAAGTTTGGAGTTACGCATGTAGCTGGTCATAGTTAAGACTAATATAAGTCAATGTCCAGAGTTTGCAAGTTTGCACATGCGTGGGCTCACACACACACACACACACACAGATGGAAAAAGGTTAAGTATTGCATGTTTTGACTCACGTGCAGAGAATCGACTGATCCTCACGGTCTGTGGAGAGAGAGTAGTAGAGAGAGGGATGTTAAAACGGGGAAGTAATGTTGACTGAGCTGAGCTCGTTAGTTTAAGCCAAGCTGAACACACCAAACATGAACTCTGAGGTGGCGCCGGCCGCTTCACTTGGACACGAGAGCTCTGAGATCTCGTTCAGAGGGAGATTAGCCTCCATCACTCATATCGTCTAAAAATAGCAGGTGGATGCAGGGCTCCTTTGCTGTAATCTTGTCTCACTGCTCCATGTATGGCCATTGTGGAGCTGAATGGAAAGTACAGTGGTCTGAGGTCACCGGTGGACCATCCGGAGACCAGACGGCACGCTCTGCGGCCCCTCACTGCCACCATTCAACTCTTCTCAGGTAAAAATGTGTTTGTTGTTTCAGTGTTAAGTATTTTGAAGTGTACTGCTGCTTGCTGCTATGAAGCAATTCAACATTTACTTTTATGTGTAGTGTGACTTCTTCTTGGCATTTCTCCTACGAGCTCTCTGCCTATCAATTACCCAGGAGCTACTACAGCAGAAAAGTGTGGAAATACAGTATGTTTCCTTTCTTGTTATTAAGTTGAACTGACCCCTTGAACATCAATATAAAATCTGAATCCACTTTCCATAAAAAAAACACAAAACAACATGTTGTCACATCAGTTACCTTGCATCATGTTCCTGTAGGCGTTGTCTGTGATTGAGTAGATGTGCGGCGGCACCTCGTGACGTTTCTTGCCCTTGTACATATCAATGATCTTTTCTGAGTAGATTGGCAGCATCTTGTAGGGGTTCACCACCACACAGAACAGACCTGAGTAAGTCTGGAGGGAGAGAGGGAGCAGATGTCCATGATTTCCCCTGTGTGTGGGAGACACATCATCTCCATTTGCATCCTTTTATTATGTATTATTTTATTTATTTATTTTAATTCTCCACCTACTATTTACAATAATTCACAAGACAAGTTGATGCCCGGCTCTGATTCCCTACTCAAACGTTTCACAGCATCACTGATTTCACATTTCCTTTATATAACCTACTTGTTTTGACTCATCCTTAAAATAATGTTATTGTTAATTATGACTCCCTGGACTCCTCTTATAGTCTACAGCATGAACAAGCCAGACATAACTGCTGGAGACAACTGTGAATCTATAAAAAGTCTCAGTTTTAGGTGACCTGAATTCCATGTTTGTTGTGATGTCCACAGGGACAATTAAAAATATATACATATCAATCTGTATATAACATTTTTGTTTTTCTGCAAACAAAAATGTCAGTCAAGTGTCAGCGGTTAGATTCATAGTGTGTCAGTGACTGCTGGTCTGTGGTTACATCTCAATACACATTTCCCTTCATTGTGTCTTATTTCATCCTACTAAAGACACGAGGAGAGATGCAAGTTTAAGGAAATACATTTTTAGAGGAAAAAAAACACATCCTCTCCTCTGAACCATCATCTGAATCTATTGTCTAATGCCAGACATGTGTTCTTTTAATTGATTATTTTCATCTGCAGTCTAATGATTAGAATATTTTATAATGTTTTGTAGAGATGTAGAAATAAAATTTCCACCCAGAACAATATCAAAGGTTCCCAGCTGGACTTGAATAAGGGATTTTGCATCATTTTTTCCACATGTGAATGCAGCAGGTTGTCAGTCACAGCGACATATGAACGTACTGTACACGTGTTTCCACATGTTCAACACATTTATGTATTTAGTTTATTTCCAATAAATCCGCCTGTCCAGGAATTTGTGACGTTGTGAACACTATGCAGCTGAAACAATTGTTTAAGTCATTGGTCAGTAAACAAAAACTCTAATAATTGATCATAAGTTAAGCAATTATATGATACAGAAATGCCAAATAATTCTAATTGTCAATATTTGCTACTATTACCTGTTTTTAACAGGGTTTTTTTCAACATTGTGACATTTTATGAAATAGTAATGAAAAATTAATTACAAATTACTTTTGTATTAAATGAAATTATGAAAATAATTGTTACTGTGAATTTTAACTACCACTGTAAAAAAAAGTATTAATTTCTGCTGCATGAAATGCCTCAATCAGCTTGTACCCTGTTTAACATAACAATAACTAACATATATTTAAAACTTAACCCACAAATACACATATTAGACAAGACTTTACACTGACGTTCTGTCCAATCTCAAACTATACTGTTACAAAAAGATTCACATTATTAAATCATAAAAACACAGCTGGCTACACTTAAACTGTAGATTTATGTGTATTTTTCTAACACATTAAGTTCACATTTTGTGACTCTGCATCAGCTTCCAGAGGGTAACAGCTCATATTCAGACAGGTTATGAGATTTTTTTGGCTGCTCAAACACTGTCTGATCATATAAGGACTGGAGGGACTGGAGCTCTTAACTTCCAGTGATCTTCATGGCAGTGTGTATTACATGAGTAAGCTTGGATTTTAATTTTTACATCCTGTACCTTATTAGACTTTGCAAGACTGACTGAAAAAATAAAACAAAAGCTGTTGATCCTTTCAGTACATCATCTAGGTCTATGTAGAGAGCACAGTGTCTGAACTACGTCTTTAAACAAAGACTTTTCCACCTGAACGTGAAGTCAACATGGACTTCCAGGGATTTATAAGGAGAAGTTAGTTGGCGCGTGTGGGTCCAACATCTGACGTTAGGGAAGCAAAAGAAAGTATATTCTGAACTGGAACTGCAATTAGGCAGTGATCCCTCAAGAAGAACGATATGTACAGTGCTGTGCGAAGGTTTTAGGCACTTTGGATGTTTAGATTCTTATCCATCATGCATTATCATCAGATAGACCTGTGGTCAGTCACAAATATATGTGCAGCATGACAACAAGTCCAAACATCCAGCCAGAGTAATAAAGAACTGTCTTCAGACACAAGAACACGGAGTCCTGCAACACATGCTACATCCTGCAAAGTCCCTGATCATGGAGTCAGTCTTGGACTGCATGAAAACACAGAAGAACTGTGACGAGTTCTGTCAGATACCTGGAAAAACCAACCTTCCTAATGTTAGTTAAATAGCCTGATGATGTCGACTCAACAAAAAGACCAGTAACTGAAGGCGTTATAGAAAACAAAAAATAATCTTATAGGTTTGCTTAATGACTGTCATTGTCTGGTTCAGTAATTTCACTGACTTGCTGGAGTCTCCTGTTCCTTGGCTCATTTATTGCCTAAACTATTATTACAACCATTTCTCTCTTTGTCACTTTGTGTTTTTCTGTGCTAACCTCTCTCTCCCCCCCTGTGTGTGTGTCTGATAAAACTCAGTGGTCAGTCAGCACAGAAAGCTCAGATGTAACAACAGCTTAAAGGTTTAGGTTAGTGTTAGTGGTTCTGTCAGGGTCCTTACAGATATAAATTTACAAATGAGTGTTTGTGTCTCACATAGATCAGGCTGGAAAAGTATCTCTCTCGCAGGTTGTGGAGGACGGAGGCTTCGTTGAGGAAGGTGAGGGCGGCCATGTCCTCCACCTTACTGAACTTGGGCGGGTTCATCTTCTGGATGTCGTCTTTGTTCACCGTCAACTTCTGACCATTGGAGAGCTCCACCAGCACCTGCAGTCAAAGACAAACTTTATAAATATGTTCTGAAATCACATAGCTTGATGCTCTTTTATAGAAAAAGGCAACAATTTGAATTTTAAAAACTGCAATATTCAGATGGGTTAGTAATTAATTGTATACCAACAGATTCAAAAGACAAATGACGAATCAATGTAATGTATTATTAATAAATAAAATGTGTCATTAATAAATAATAATCAACAGAGAAGTGTTATCAATAAATGTCCCTTAAAATTAAGGGATATTTATTGATAACACAAACTCAGTGCTCTCTTATAACTGATAACTACAGTATGTGATTTATGTTAGAAAAGCTTTTTCTATTCCGGGAGGAATAAAAGTTGTTGAAAAGTGGAAAAGTCATTAGTAACTAGTTGTGTCTTTACTTAAGTGACGGATTTCTTAAGTGTCATGAAAGTGTGAAACCTGGTTTATGAATTTAGGGGACAGGTGATTAAAGAGTGGATTTCTCCTGGATAACACAAAATTCTCTTGCATCTGGTTAAGGGGGGTTTCTGCATGACAACAGACTGCAGATGTTACTCAGTTTCTCTGAGTGATCTGCTTCCTTACTGCAGCATCATCTGATAGCAATGATATCATCACATTACCTGATCACCTTTCTCCTCCTTGAGACTGGCCGGCTCGAAGCCCTCTCTCTCTGATGGCACCCACACCATCTTCTTAGCCGCCCAGTCAGCCTGCGCCACCCCACTGTTGCGAAAATCATTTTCCAGGAAGAGGTACTTGCTGTCGTCAGCGGCTGGGTCAGCCATGTTGGAAGTGTCACTGTTAGGAGCTGGATCGACTTGTGGCGGACAGGCGGGGGCGTCGGAGACGATGTCGGGCGGTTCAGAGGAGGTCGAGCTGACGTCTGAATCGTCGCTGGCGACTGGTTCAGCCTCTGGTGCAGTGATGGGAGTTGAGTTGACCTCTGACCTGTGTTTGACCTCTGGCCTGTTAACATACAACCACAGAAATCACACAATACAAAAAGTTGTTCTGTTATTGTGAAACAATGAGTTCTCCATCAGTGAGGCTGCAACAGTTTCACTGAAGAAAGTGCCTGTATTTTTTGCACATACTGATCATATTACATTTTCTACATCCCTGACCCACTGTTCCACTTTTTCCCACTATTTCCTATTGATAAACATCCATCCATGTTGTATAAATGTAGCAAATATTAGCATCATAAAGCGCAACATCACTGATTGTCATGAAAGGCATGTTTAAAAACAAAACTAAAAGATTTACTCAACAGATGTCCTGATATGATGACTTTAGTCCATATTGTAGGTCAAAGTCCACAAATTCTGGATCCTACATTTCCATCAGTTTGTAGAATTTTAGTTATAACATTTTTTGTCTCCGTTAGGGCTACAAGTAATGATTATTTTTTTATTTCATTATTACTGATGAATCAATTCATTATTTAATGGTATTTAAAATGGCACAAAAGAGTGAAAACTTTCCATAATATTTTCACAGAGTCAGAAATTACATGTTTACATTGATATTTAGTTTGCAACATATAAACCAGCACCATATTTCCACATTTGAAAAGCTGGAACAAAAAAATCACTAAAACAATGAATTAACAAAATATTTGCACATTATATTCTGCTAACCGACTAATCAACTAACCCTGATCACATCTGTAGAGCCAAAGAAGACATTATACACCTATTTTCACAGGCTGAGCTGAGTTTATATGTGTGTAAGTACACAGCTCCTTCTTTACACCTCATCACACAGAAGACAGAGGTGTGAGGTGAACAAATGAGCATCAATAAAAACACACACAAACTTATGTTTTCTAACTCTTTCTCCTGCTCTCTATGACTCAAACTGCTACCTTTGCACCTGACTGTCACAAATATCACTTACATTTGGTTTCCGTGAACTATCTGACAGATTACTGCTGATAACAGCTGCAGTACATTTCCCTAGTTTGCATCGCGCTACTTACTCACTTATCCTCGTCTCTGTCTCTTCATGTGGGTCACAAGGCTGCTTTGACCTCCAATTGAAAAGCAAGCAATAAAACATGAAAAGCAGCGCGCAGATAACCCCTGTAATCAAACAACTGAGCTGCCATGCTGGAATGCCCATGTTTGGCTAACCCTTTACTCCTGGTAGCTGGGTAGCCCAGGAGGGATGCTAGGCACTTAGCAGGCACACTACCTTATAAGGTGCAGCTCATGTGTCCAGCCAAGCTTACCATTTACACCAAAATGGTGACATGTAACAAGGTGCGTCCATGTGTGGCACACAGGACAGCACACGGGCAAAAACACAGCAGGTATGTGAGCAGAAATCAATATACAGCATCTGTCATTGATATTTCAGCCATATTTGCCTGGAAATGTACCATTTTAAGTGACTGTAAGTCAGTCAACAGGACAGAATATTGATTAAAACACCACCCTGAAGCTTTTTTAAGCCTTTACCAACATTTTAATAGCGTTTTAATTCATGCAGAAGACTATTCATCTCGAATAACATTGTTTAAATAGATTCAATCAGAATTTTCTCTAGTTGTTCCCTTCAACAGCACATATATACAATATGTTGCTCTTTTTGTGTTTTGTTATGAGGAGTGACAGGAATTGTACTTTTATTCTAAGTGTAAAGTCTTTCTGAGTCTTGCATTAATTTAACGAGTAATTTTAGTAAAATTCCTTGCAGAGGAAAATTAAAGACCTCTACCTGGCTTCGGCATGAAAACTGTTGAATTTGTAAAACAGACTCCTCATACTCACCGCGCAGAGCTTCAGTCGTCAGTGCAGGATGGAGGCTGAACTCGAGGGAAATGTGAACATCACGTCAGGTAAATGAAGTGATGATGATGATGATGATGATGATGGCGTCCTTCCTCCTTCACACTTTTTTAAACCGGACCGCGACACCTGGGGGCGGAGCGTAGCGCGCGACCCGCCTCGTTTCCAAAACTTGCCACGAGCCAGCAATCTGGAGGTGTGGTTAATCTGACTTCAAATTAAGAGCCTTGAAATGTACACAAATATGTAGAGTGGTTTGTCACTAAACTTAAATGGTTGAGAGAAACTAAACATGACTACTCAAGTAAGTACATTTTAGAGCTACTTTATTTCAGTACTTCCATTTCCTGTTACTTATACTCGAATACAATTTAAAGAGAAATATACTTTTGAAGTGTTTTAAAGTTATTGAAAGATTGTAATCACTATTTGGTTGTTTTCATGTTAAGTTTAAAATACAAAACTTTTAGTTTATAATACATATATTAGAAGTTTAGAATTTCTTAAATGACACTGTCCAAAATAAAGTTGTTCAAATTAGCTTTGCATCCATATCATTATGAGCTTCCTCCTCATACAGATATGCTTCACACATTAATGCATCTTAATAATAGCCTAAACATCACCCCAACAGAAACCATCCTGCTTCATAATAACTCCAGCTTTTGACAGGTTTAAGTAAATTTTATTGATAATAGCCTACTTTACAGGAAATCATACTCATTCGGCCTGTTCATTCATAATCATGACCATTCTTGTTTACTTGGAGCTAAGTCTAATATTTTTCAGGTTTTCTATGTACAGTATGAAACTTGCACAAATCTCAAGTTAAACCTCTTCAAACTAACTTTTGAAAATGTGTCATCTTGTTCAGCGGAGAAAAGAAGAAAAAATGCTTAGATGAGACAGTATTTATAATGCATACGATAAAGCATTCATATTGTTTTTCTTCTTTAAAACCTAGGTTAGCTTATTCACAAATCTGGACTAATTTATGCACATTGCATATTCACATTCAAATGTTAAACTGTATCTTTTCAGTAATTACACAGTTTTCAGTGAGGTGTAGGCCTCACAATACATTTATTTTGAAAGGTTTATGCGGAGGCTTTCCGTAGTACTATCGTTTCCATGGTGACCACGCCAACCAACAGCACACCTCACTTATTTCAGATTCTGTTTAATCGATTAATAAATTAATTTCCCACTTAACATTTTTCTGTCCTTCAAGTAAAATGTCTGTCCAGAATAAGACGCCGGAGCAGGAGGAGTTTGTTAAATTCTTCACCGTGTTTGACGGCTCTTCTCCAGAGGACGTGTCTCATGCCAGGCAGCTGTGGAGCTCTCTGTCCCTCCTTCCGCCGCTAGAGTCCCGGCTGGTGTCGGCAGATGTCCGCCAGAGGCTGCCGGTGTCCCGGCCTCAGCGCGGCGGCGCCAAACCCGCCGCTGCAGAGCCGCCAGGTGTCCCTACTCTCCGGCAAAGACAGGAAGAGAGACAGCGGTACGTGGCCATGGGGGACCAGAGGAGGGAGATCCTGGCCCTGCTTAGGAGGCAGAGAGAGCAGAGGATCCAGAAGGAGCTGGTGTCTGTGTCCTTTAAACCCAAGGTGAAGCTCAGCAGAGAAAAAGTGATGAAACCTCAACTATCTGCAGACTCTGAGTTGGACAAAGAGCTGGTCAGACAGCTGCAGTAGGAACAGGACTCTCATCAAGTGTTGGAAGTATGTCAAAAAATGTTAAAAGACTTCATTAGCCTGTTTAATTTAAAGCAGTTTAAGTTAAAGTCGGTTTCAGTTTGTGAAGTTAGGTTCTGAGGTTATAAAATAATCTGAAAAGTCACTAATGTCTTAACTAAACATTGTTAAAATTGCACAGAAGAGTGAATATACTGTGGTTCAATAAGAATATTGTGTTATATGTTTTCTCCCTGCTTACCTGCTCATTTTCACTCCATTAATTGACGGCGTAGTATCCCACACATCTTTGTCCCACTCCTAACTTGTTATTTTGCCTTTTTTTTTTTTTACTGAGCATCATTAATAATTCTTTTTCCTGTGTCCAAGTCATTTTAAGGTTGGGACTTGACAATGAGTCTAATCAGTGTAATAAGATTAAACAGGGGCTGTGCAGGGGCTTTAAAACATATTCTATAAACATATCATTTTTATCATGCTGCTAGCATTTGGTGCATTATTCAACTTGAGAATTGCATTTGCTGCTTTCATCAGCAAAAAAAAACAACAAAACACTGTTAGTCAGGTGACCAGTTCAGCAAAAGCCTCGGATGGACTATGTCATAAGAACGAAACAAACACTGTTCATCAGTATTTATGTATGTCTGAATTGTGATTACACTTCTTGTGTTACAGTCTGTGAGAATAAGACATCATGCACATACGGTGCTGCAGGTGCTGAACAAAGCCAGTACACAGCGGTTTGCTTCAAATGGCATTACATAAGGTGAAGTGAAGCCTGTGTGGATATTCAAATTCCAAATGTCCAGTGGAGAAGGCCCAACCATAATAGGATAAGAAGAGTACTGCTGACTGTTGACTTTAGCTAATTTGGTTAAAGTTTTCAAAGCAGACAGAGCACACACACACACACACACACACACACACACGTCTATAAACGCTCTTTAACCTCTCCAACCCTGATTATCTGTCTAATTCACCCTTAAGTAGCTTTAAAGTGATCCTCCGCCTCAAATCTAGAGTCTCCTTCAGTATCATTCAGTGCTGGCTGTAAAAGATGAAGTGTTTCTTCACTGTGGAACAACAGCATGTGGTCAACGTAAATTGAGTTGCAATAAATTGGTGACAAGTTTGCACAGAGCAGAGGAGTGTTAGCCATATTAGGACGTAAAATATGGAACATAGTGATCATACGGACGGACAGCAGAGAATCGTTCTGCCTTTTACAGAAAACTTGTGTGGATTGAACCAGTGTGGATTGATATCAGTTATAATAACCCAAGAAAAAGTACCAAAACATTCATGAAAATAATAATGACTGAAGCATCTTATTCTCTGTGAGCTCCTTTGTTGTCCAGCAAGAGTCTGCATCTTTGTGAGGTGTGACGTGGTGTAGAGCTTTGAGCTAATACACAGCTTACATAGATGTTTAGCGGGTGTAATGTTTAGCCTCCCATGTTCACCAGCTGAATTTAGCCTGTTAACTTTTGCTAAACACAGCGCAGGTTACAGCTGAGGATGACGGGGATGGAAAAGGGAATTTTGCACAAACAGACGTGGACAAATTTGTTGGCACCCTCCCACAACAAAATGAACAACCTAGAATTTTCTCTCAAATAACTTGAAACTGACTAAAGTAAAAAAAATAAAGAAATGTAAAAAAAATAAAAGAAATAAAGATCTGTCTTTACTTTTGATTTTTGATTCAGCAGGTTATTTTAAAAAATACAAAAAGGGAAAATAGCCTGGACAAAAATGATGGTGCACTGACAAAAGATTATAAATAACTGGATCGTAGTGATACCCCAAAATAAGTGCTTGCAGTAATTAGCAATACACACGTCTACCATCTTATAATCAGTGATTTAGCCAATTAAAATAGAGAAAAGTAGCTGCTCCGCTGTTTGGTATCAACATGTGCAGCACACTGAACATGAACCAGAGAAAGCTACGGTGAGAACTGTCAGAAAGACAATTTTAAACAAGCATGTTGAAGTTAAAGGCTTTAAAGGCTCGTACATATCAAGTCAACACTTGGACTAACTGACGCGTCTGCTAGTCTTAAAGAATTGGTTGGGTTAGACAAAATGGTTAATATTTTGCTCCATTTATGCATCGCATTAACCATAGAGTATAGGCAAACGAGGCAAATGTCATCATTTACACTTTGAGACCAACACACACACACACACACACGCACACACACACACACACACAGGTCCAGGTGTACTGATGAGAATTTGCCACAAGGTGCCAGTAAATGCTCATTTCTTGTTCAGAATGTGTGTGTGTTTGTGCTTCTACTACTCAAAAACAAAGATTGTAAAATCAATTTCACAAATAAAAAGTTCAGTAAAACTGAATTTAAGTTGTTGCCTTCCCCCAGATAATTCACCGTAAAAATCAAGAAGCTCTTTGCCTGTGTCAGAGTCTGATATCTCAGACCCACTAGTCTCTTTTCTCAGGGGTGGAAACAGATCACTGTAATATCTGTATGCCAGCTGTTGCTCACTCAGTTTGTGGCACTTCCTCGCTGCTCGTAAGAGAGACACACTCGGAGAGGGTATTATGGCCAGTGAGAACTGATGTTCCTGATATTTAACTGACATTTCGTACAGACCATCAGGAGACTTTATAGTCTGACCCAGAGCTGAACACATGAATGTTCAGCTGCACAATGCTGACAACATGTTGATTAAAGCCCAGCAGTATCTCCTCAAGCCTCCTGTTGAAAGGATTCACACGCTTTAAAAATACATCAAGGTTTCATAAATTCTTAAATTTGACAAACAATATTTTCAGATGAGTCAAAAGTTGAGCTCCACAATTTTTGATAAACAGTGTTTGATGGTTGTTTGATGGATCAGTGATGTTTCGTGGTCTTCTTTATGTTTGTTGTGGATTCACTGGCTCGCATGAAGTTTAAATACAAATTTAGCTCAATTTAATACATAACATTGCTCTATAGAATTATCATTAACAGTTTATTCGGACATAATAATAACTTAAAGGACAGAGAGGCTGCAAAGAAGACAAGGTCATTTGTTCTCTGACAACAAATTCCAGTAAGAGCAGTTTACCACCCTGTAAGACACAGAAGCACAACATGCTACACAACATTCTCCACAAATGGACAGTCCAACCTCAAACATTACAATCATCCATGTGAACTGGATTCAATTACTGTTTACATACACTGCAGTAAATGTCACGTCACGTCTCTGCAAAATCTCATCATGCTAATCGTTCTCCTGGAAATAAGACATTGCACATCAAAAATCTGAGACCAAAATGTCCAAGAATACCTGTCTCAGATGACAATCCTGGATCTGGGCTATGCAAAAGAAAATATATTTTTTTAATTGAAAACATTTCATTTCAAAAAGTTTTGGGAGAATAATATTAATTAATGCATTACTGTGGCCTCCACTCCAGATTATGTGATAAACAGCTTTATCAAATCAAACTACATCAACATACCCTTAAGGCAGCTAGCCTGATGAAAAGCATGATGGCCCAGCTCTTTTCCCATTGAGAAAATATTAATACACACCCCGGATGTACAATTTGGGGTGAAGTTTTCACACCTGTAAAATATGGGGCTGAGCAACTGCAGACCAGTCCCATGCTGCCCCCTGTCCACCACTAAAACCAAAAGGTGGTGTTAATGTTGTGCCTGATTGTTTGTCTAACTTGTTCAAACTTTTAAGGTTATTTTAGTCAAAATATAATAACTAACATTACCTGTTGCTGGTGTTGGGATTTTGTTGGGAAGAAGAGCTGTATGTAGTGAGCTAGCAGCCTCAGCGGGTCAAATGGTGCCACAGCGTATTGTGACCAATGATGTGGTCAGTGTTTGTCCCAAGACTGTTGCAGGACCAACTTGCAGGCTGCCCCTGTTCGGCTCACGCCCTAATTTACATATAGCGCGGAGTGAAAATGAAAATGAAAACAGCATTTTCTAAATGTTCATTTTTGGGTATATTCCTCCATAACTTCCTGCCTTCAAAAACTAACATAAAAAGTGTAGATTTATATTTGTGCTTGCTCTCTTTAGATTTATTTTTTATACTGAATCAAATGACTGTAATATGAAGAGCTTGAGAGTGCTTGCTAGACAAACCCACAGAGAATTATCACCAACTCTTCAGAGCTTTTTACCTACTTTTATTTTTTAAATTTTACAACACAGTTACTGCAGTTCAGTGAATAACAGCCTTATTGTCATCGAGCACAAACATGATTCAAAATGCTGCTCTGTGTCAAGTGAGTGTCTAAATAGGCTATTGTTCTTGCCAAATGCCATAAAAATCTGTTTCTATATAAAATGATATAAGCCCCATCATTCGTCAGAGTTACGTATCTGCAGTGCTAAGCTGCTTATCCCTAACAATGTGCTTGAAGTCTGTTGTTCTTCATAGCTGTTTTAACTACAGCTGTTAACCTCAGACCAACCACCCATCTGGAAAATCCAGCTGGATTACCAGGACACTAAGACCCTCAACAAGCTTTAACTGAACAGTGTTCCAGAGGTGCCCCTACCAAATTAATATTTTACATTATTTTTCTTTAGTTCCATTTTGTAGTCTCTATTTTTTTCTCTCTTAGCTGATTCAATAATCTCAAATCAAGGTTGGTTACAAAAACCTGGGTTGGCATCCCAAAAAGAAAGTTAATCAATGAACTCCTTTTGACTTTCTAAAAGATGCATAAAAAAACAGATAAAGGAATCTTGAACTAAACTAAAGTCAAAAGCATAAGATGGTGATATTCTATATATTATATTTTTTGCACTGAATGTCTTGTTCCATCATTATCATTAACATGAGCCTCTGTAGTTTAAGCCTGGAACATGCTTCCTTTAAAGGACCATGGACCAGCCCCTCTGCAGGTGATCAGTGTGGTCATATTCATTTTACATATATATATATTTTTTTGTTTTTTTTGTCTTTATACATATACTGGGGGAGGCGGAGAAGTGAGTGGTTGTGTCAGGGGTTCCCTCCAACCAATGAGTCAGTCAGTCACCAATAAGGAGCTGCGTGCTAGTGCAATGCGGAGTTTCAGAAATCGAGCTGCTATCCATGTTTGCAGACCCCTGTGTTATTTTAACGCAGGGTAAATGTCTGTCTGAATGCAGCCTTGGTAAAATAAATTGATTTTTTTTCGGTTCCCTAATGGTGAAAGCTGATTCGCTTTGAAAATAATTTATAACTCCAACACTTCTGCAAAAGTTTGTACTTGTTTAAATGATTGTATGTCTTTTTTGCATTTTTGTTGGATTTAAGCCAGTAGCACTTTCCCTCTTTTATTGACCTTTCATGTTTGTCTCTGGTTAATAACGCAACACTTACAGCAAGAGCTGCTGTCTTATGCAACCTCACAGTAATAGTCCAAATAAGCATATAAACCTTGTGGTTAACTTTTGGGGTCAAAAACATCTGTGGGGTCACAGACAGATACCTTTAATATAAAATACTAATTTGCAGCCGATCCAAACAAGCTGCAGTGACGCGTCATTTAATATGGACACACAACTGTCTACAGTAGTGTGAAGTGTTTTGTTTTCTCAGATACAGAAGAACACTGATGTTGTTTATATGTCTCGTGTGTCTGTGGCAACCTGTCGTTTCGTACGAGATGGAGAGGGAAGTGGAGAGGGACACAAATCACTGCAACACATAAGCTTCCCAAAGGCACATCCCTGAGCTTGAGTTTAAAGGGACGTGATATACAACTGTCAACTCTCCAATAAAAGCTACATGCCCAGTGGGATGTTTTACAGTTGATAAGTACCAGGATCAGTCTTGTAAAAAGTCCCACTTTTAATGAATAAGCTCAGTGGCTGCTCTCTGACTTTGACTTGTCCCCTGGGAATCAACAGGATTGTCTCAAAACTCTATTAAACTGCTTCACAGCTCTTTTCTCTCTGGGATTACTGCTAATAAAGATACATCTTTTATGTTGTTTTTCTTGATCTTGTTTCTTGACTTGAGCTACTAGATATGACTTCATTAACATGCTCATTGTTAACATGAAAGCAGAATGTCTAACAAGGCTTTTACTAAGCTTTACCTCAGCTAAAGCCAGATTTAATTAACTTATTGCTTTATTGAACCGCCTAAACATAACCTTAAAGCAGCTACAAACATTATTCTATACTACGAATGTACTCAATAAGAATGTCAAAACAATGTCACAGTGTACTGTAAAAACTGTAAACTGTTTCAGCTCATTGTTTTCTTTCTGGACCACACTCAGTTCACTCTGGGTCTTTTTAGACAAAAATCTTTAACAACCCACAGTACACTACCTACTTAGATAATAAATTAGCTGTAGGCTAGATGGCGACAGATGTGTACCTGCTGTTCCTGTGTGCAGTCTATTGAGACAATATCACCAGGCTTTTGGAATAAAAAAATGATAATTATTGAAGAAAATTGTTGAAAACGTTTGAGGGCACGTCACATTTTGCAACTGCATGTATTTTTCTCCCATTTTCTTAATATAATGATAAAAATGACTTTTGGATTTTTCTTACAAAATATATTTTATGTTACAAATTAGTTGCATTTAAATGTAACATTCAGAAAATAGGCTGAATCAAAAGTTCATGTTGAATCTGAACTTAGTACATTATGTGCATTATTTTAGTCTGCTTCTTCAGGCTGTGTACTAAACCTGCCTGTTGCTCAGTGTTACGTTCAACCACAGGTGAATGTGGACTTGGATGATCAGTGTCATGCTGCTAGACTCTGCTCCTGGTGTTTTCTCCCTTCATGTTATTTCTAGTCAGGGCTTGGATTTGGTTTGTTCCTTTGGCCAGGGACTACCCCTGAAGTTAAGCTACTTGTTCTGGCAATAAATGACTAAAAAAACAAACACTGGGATTCCTGATATTTTTATGTACGTAGTTTTATGTTACTTCCATCTCCCTTAGACAAAGCTGGGATTGTAGCACTAAGTCATCCATGTTGTTTGATCATTGGGATGTCTCTCTGGAAATGAATTGTATGATTATAAATCTTGTTTCTAATGCAAACAGATAACCTATTTCCACTTCGTCTTCTAGTTGTTCTGTGACCAACGTCAGATTGCTCAGTGGGGAGTGTAAAAGCTCTTGTTTAGTACTACATTGTCATCAACAGAGGCCGTACTACAGAGTGAACTTGTTTGTTCTGACTGACAAAAGCAGGTCCACCTTGAGATGAAGCATTGCTATCATCAAGCCCCATTAGGCCCAGGAGGAGCACAGAGAAGCACATCTAATGTATTCTCCAAGGACTGGGACTGTGCTGTACCTCATTTACCACCAAACGAGAGGTTCATGTCATCATTTGGACACTTACCCGCATCTCAACAAATATGAATTTTTTTTTGGCATCATTAAAACTGCACAATGCAACTCAAATATACAGTGTGTAACATTGTTGATGTTTTTTGTAATAGAAATATGCTGCAAAACTTTGACCCACACTCATTGTACAGCTCTGCCAGAAGAGGAGAGATATTCACTTCTAAAATGTTTTGAAAAGACAGGAGATGGGTTTGTGACAGGTTGGGTCGAAAATATTAGACACCAAAAGTTACAATTACAAAGTTACAAAGCTTCAAACTTAATTCTTGGCCTTGGACACAACAGTCGAGAAAACAACCTTACCGTAGTTCCATGTTTAATTTAGTTGTTTTAAGTCAGCTTAGTATTTATACTTTAGTATAATAAATAAGATTCTAATTTTATATTACAGTTGAGATAATAACACACTGATGAAATTATTCACATCAGAAAAATTGTTTGACCACAGGGGCCGGCTGTGACTCAGTTGACAGAGCTGTCATCCAAAACTGCACGGTCAGTGGACAGGTGGCAGCTGTCCACAACAACAAAAAAAAGAAAAAAGAAAAATCAGTTTCCTTGATGAGGTTTTATCATAGATGGCCTGTCTGTCTGTGTTAAAACAGTGTGTGGCTTACTAGGCCCAGTATTCATCATACACTTTAAACGCATCTCCTAATGTCAACACAAAGTTCATCATCATTTGTCTTACTTTGAAAACATGAACTTTATAAAGTGAATCATCTAGATGTATAATCAATGAATGTATTCATATAAATGAATTGACATTTCACTACTTTCTCTGTCTACAGTACAAAGGCTACAGGACCAACAGCCAGTGTGGAAGAGATTTATCATTTACTGTGATGCCTCTTTGGTTGGAAACTTACTTAATTTCCAGTGTCTTTGTGTGCAGATGAAACTTCACCCTCTGCTGCTCTGTAGTATTCAGCTCTGTATGTTGTACTGTGGAATAGAGAAGCTCCTTTGTTATCCAGTGATGCAGCGAAACAGAAGCTTTATCTGCTCAGCTAATCTCCCCACTCTGTGTGTCTGCCAGTCGTAACAGAGTCCATTCACCACATCTGTCCGTGGAGATATTATGGATCAAAGTGGGTCTAGCTGACACGTCTGAAAGAGATGAAGGGGGGAAGGGAATCTATTACAACAGGTCAGCATGGGGCTTGATTGATCTTTAGAGGCCTCGACAAATCGGAAACATTCAGGTAATAAGCACTAATTAGCTTTTATAATTCATGAGTACAAATAATGTTTTCATGCACCTGAATTAGTCATTTGTGCCATCATATTATTTAATTCATTTCTATGAATTAATCATTCAAGCACCCATATTAGCAGAACAGAAACAACTGTTTATATAGCAAGAAACTGCAGTATATCCATGTAACTCAGTCAATTTCAGAAACATGTCCAGAATGACTCAGACCAGTCGTTTACAGTTTTGTCAGGTCAGGTATGTGAGAGTCACATTGCTGGGTACACTACACGAATATTAGAAACGCCTCTGACTCTAATTCCGTCCAGTACAACAGCATCACTAGAGACACCATTGTTAATTTACACAGTATAATTTATATAACTGAATCTAGGAAAAATTTAATCACAAAATTAGACTATATTATATCGCAGAGGTTCACCTAGTAAAGTGAGTGTGTGTAAAATAGGAAAATGTGTGTAGAATATGCTTATATGTATAATGTTATCTATTGTTACTGACAACAAATGTAATTAAAAAACAAAACCAGCAATGTGTTAGTCTCTCTGCTTTGACTGTCCATTTGTTCCTATCCTGTGGAGTATAGTTTCATTAAAAAGCCTTAATTTCCTGAGACAACTGATCACCATAACAGACAGACAGGAGGAAATACTGCATGTGTTAGGGACTATTTTCAGCTGCGGATGAATACGTGTTTGATATTCTAGCAAATATTTCCAGCAGCAGTGTGTGAGACGGAAACAGAGAGAACACTTGTCTATATCACTTACTCACTGCAATGCTGGCTAGTGCAGCTCTAGGAAGGTTCTGCTACTTACTCTGGAGCAGATCCCACACTGTAAATTCTAATTAGTTAACCTTACTTAAAAATAGTGAGGAAACCAATAGCCTTAAAAAAACTAAGTAAAGTGAACTAGGAATTGTATTTTGTCCTAACAAAATCTTATTTAGTGTAGTGCACTTACAGCTAAGTTTGAATAACTTGAAAATTGACTTTAGATGTACTCTCGATTTAGCGTAGACTACACAGAATTACTATTGCAAACAATTAAGGTATTTCGAATGAAATATACTGTGTGTATTCTAAAAAACATATTTATCCACACTGGGCCAGAGATTGAAAGGTCAGTGTTCTTCGCTTTTCAACTACCTGGGTCAGTGCAGTGCTGGATCCTAATTGTGCGAAGGCGAAGTTTTCTGTTTTTCTATATTAGTCACAGTTTCTTGCATTACTGCCTCCCACTGATCTAGAAATGCAATTGCTTTCTTAGCTGCTACTGTGCTTAGTTGTTTCAAGTTAGCTTTACTCAAAACAATAATTTTTTTTTTTTTACACTGCAATTAACTATAACTTGATGAAAAAATCTAGTAAGACGTACATATTGTATATTGAAGTTGAAAGTTGATCATGTATATTAATACTTCTAAACAAAATTTTGAGTGTCCTCTTGGCGATAGAGCCCCAGCATAGTTGCCTTTCCAGCTTTTACTCCAGTGATTCTCATTAAATAAAAGAAAATAAAACTCTTCATATCTGACATTTACAGTATATACTAAATAATTAACAACCAAATAGTAAAGAGCAGTGAAGGTGGGTTATGACCTGTGGTACACTAGGAGCACTCAGAAATCAAAGATGACTCTAGAGTTGATCTTTATCTGTGATTTTCAGTTGTATTTGCTATGTGCTTGATGTGCAGGAGTAACTACGTCAAATCCAGTTAGAAAAAAAGACAAGAAACAGGTAAGTGTAATACATAGATAAATATATTCAAGTAAATACATTCAAACAGATTAATTTGTTGCCATTTTTCACCAGCATGTCTACATCAGCATTCAGAGGATTCACGACCCATCGCAAACCACCGGTTTACAGCCAGGCAGCATGAGGATTTGAAACTTGTCTGATTACGTCGACCTCAAAACCTCCTTGTTAATATTGCAACTCCCAGCCAATTTAATCCCTGCTGTTTACAATCCACGACGCCTTACATAACATGCAGAGGCTGAGTGTGGTGCAAGCATATAGAAGAAACTGTAGTGCCCTTCTCAGAAACTGGCTTTCTGTCCATTTTGTTTGTCTGACTCATGGGATACATCACTAATAGTCCCACACATCTGAGAACATCTGTGTGGATGCTGAATACAACTTTGTGGATAATAGATTATTACTGAGGGCTTTACTTTGTTTTGTGAATGCATGAAATAAAATATAGCAATATGGTGTGAGTTAAAACCAAAGAACAGTAACAAAGAGGCTGGTCTAAATCAAAGCTATAAAGCTATAATATGCAGTTTAAGGTAGCGCTAACATGAGACTTGAGATCAGTCTGCTCTGTCCAGTCTCCCTCCCCCTGTCCTGCTAGTCTCTAGTCTCACTGCTCCCATCAACATAATTTCCACATCACCTTCAATTTATCAATTTATTCTGACATCTTTTTCACGTTACCCAACTAATTATTGTGTTATTTCTGCAAGTTATCTTATAACAACCTGTATGTCTGCATCCATTTCATCCATATCTAAAGGCCTATTGTCCAGAGTATCATCAAATTAATAAATGCACAAAATCCATTTTAATTTAGGCCAGTGATTCACTACCTTCTGCATCTAGTAGAGAAACACTTGAATGTTTTAGTTTCAAAATAAAAGCTGCATGGACACAGCAATGACTCCTTGGTCAGCTTTTTTCTTTTTGAAAAAAGATTGCACTTATTATATCCTTGATACTTCACTGTGAGATTTATACAATGTATTTGTGCAGTTAATTTCCACAGAGGTCAAAGGTGAATGACTTCCCTTGCAACCAGAGGGTCAGAAACTCTTCAGGGACACTGTGACTGTGGAGCACATAAACTCTCTGGGAGGATAGACCCTGTGACCTCTGGGTGACGGGGCTGTCTGTCATGCGGTTCCACACGCTCGTGACCTGTCAGTGAAAATGTATCACCCACAGAAATGCCAGAACGACACTGACACTGTCCATGAAATATTTGTCATGGCTAACAGTAAAATCCTGTCTAGATTGCTTTGTGCTCTAATATTTTTTACACCTGCACGGAGTGAATATTTGCCCGAACCTTTTTCACAGCTGCATGTGAGGAGACTGTGACTCTCTGCCTTTTACTGCTTTGCCAAAATATCCATGAGGATTCAACCTGTCTACCCATCAGGAAACTAGCAAGCCATCATCGACACTACTGTACACTGATACAGAATATTAATTTTACATATTTATACTCCCAACTGATTCTGATGAAAGCATTTAAACTCTAAGTCAAACTGTGACAGCAATGTCATTATGATTCATGTTTTAAAAGGGTCATCATTGCAAATTCATGAAAAAAACCCCATAAAATTCTAATGAGACATATCTGCTAACACTTGGCTTTTTACCATAAAGACCCACTGAGCGTGGTGCAATGCAAAGCAAAGTTTCATCCCATTCATTTTCTACAGGATATGAGTGGATCGTTCTGCAAGACATTGTGGGATTCCAGGTGAAGCAGGTCAGACCCGCAGAGAAAACATAGAGGAGGAGGAGACAGTAAAAAAGCGTGACGTTTGTGAGTGAAAAACTGACAAAAAAGCAATAAATCAGTAGTGTTGGGCCAGTGGGTCTCGAGTTTAGTGGCTGTATGTGTCTGTGGCGGAGGAGATCTTCGTTAAACCTTCTGGGACCACACTACTGGCAGTCTATGTCCTACCGGATTACACATAAAACAAAATCTGCTGCTCGGCAAAGTGTCACGTGAAATGCTGAAGAAAATGCAGGTTGCTTATTTACACACTGTTTGCTAATGAACAAACTACTCAGTAGCTTGGTAGCATTGAGGTGCCCCACAGCGACAAACAGTAAGTGGTGGAGGTGACGTTGAGCAGTTTGTTCGCTTCCACTTTGTGGTTACTGTTTATGATATGAAAAAATATATACTGTAGTTTTACAGTTGTCTAAAGGCTGTGGGCAAGTATTCACACCTATACTCATAAACAAACACAAGTAATCTCAGAAAATATGAATCTCTGTTTTGCTCTTAGGAGGAGAAAAGGCGAACAGAAATCTTAACAGCAGTTTTCACATTCAGTGTCATAAATAGTGCCTGGACATGACCTGTTTAAAAGTGCTATGTGTAGTATTATCTGTTTTTCAGACTTTACGCAAAAAAGCATAAACACTGTAACTGTAACTAAGAGCGTGGGCTACTCCTGTTTCCCCATCCCTCTACCATGGATTCATTCTGTGTTTGTTCTGAAGAACCAGAGGACAAATGAGAAACATTACTGCCAATATGTGTAATAATTTAATATAATAATGTAATAAGTTTTAATTTTTAATTTAACATAATTAAGTACATTACTAATAAAATATTAAATAGTAATAAGCCCCAGGAATATGTTTCATAGTTTCAGAAACACCAAAGATTTTTAACAAGATGTTTATGTGATTACCATGATACCATACAAAAATTGTAGCTGTTGGTTGTTTCGTATAGTCTTAATTCAAGTTATCAGAAAAATTGACTTTGTTCATTTACTCTTAGAAGAGTGATGTAGGTATCTGCCATATCAGATGCTTCAGCAGTGTTTGGCATAAACCTAAATCAGAGCTTTCAAATGTTACTTCAGAAACCTTGACATGTGTAAATACTGTATGTCCACATTTTCCTCCAGTGCAGAAAGATTTTGTTATTTGCTGGTAAATGTATTGATCTCTTTGAATCATACATGTCTTCATCACTAACAAATTTTCGAACATTTTCACATGACAAAAATAATTAAAGAATAAATAATGCAAATGATTACTTTTATTTTAAGAAATCTCTTTAGCATTCACCATTATCTTTCAACTGTTACTTGCAGTGTTGCCAGACGTACGATACTTTTACCCTCTGTACGATGTACGATCAATAATTCCAAAAATCCCATAATGTACGATAATTTGACCCCTTCATTTTATGGCTACGTTATTTCATTAGCACGACAAGGTACAGATCTTTTTTTTTCATCCTGCGCAGACACACCTGGTTTGATTATGCGCAATCGCGTGTCTTAACAGCCAATCAACGCACGATGTAACACGTGATGACGCATGACGTAAACGATGAGTGGTTTGAGCGCGGAGGGATACATCCTACACTCCACAGGTAGAGGCGCTGTTCTGCCCAGAGGTGGTTATTACAACTGTTCTGTAGGTAAAAATTGCATTATAGACCATAATATGCACAGTCCATGATACTGTGTTACTGGAGCTGATTGTCTGAGCAACGTCAGAATGTAAATTGCGTCTGTACGATAATTTTCCTCAAAATACGATAATTTTAAGCTGCTGGTACGATACTTCAACACTTAATATCTGGCAACACTAGTTACTTGTAGCCACAATGACTGTTCAGCAAAACCAACACAGGCTCTAAATGTCTTAAAATTTTCATTATTCTTTTATGTTAAAATACTACACATAGCACCTTAAACTGTGCTGACGTATACCTCATTTCCATCCACAAACTCACAGATCTCAACATGAAAGGTTTTCACACTTTATATTGATTTTCATTACATATATATTTATATATATACTGGAGAACACATCCATTAAATTTTATTTGCTTTCTCCGCATATTTTCACATCATGTCTGTTAATTATCTTCTTTTTCAAAATAAGGACGGCTGTGCTTTCAGTTTTATGGCTGGGTCCAGACCTAAAAAAATCCATCTCATCATGTCATCATGCCTCATACCACATGACCCTCCTATTCCTGTGGCTGTCTCAGCATTGCTCCTCCCCTAGAGAGTCTGTGTTCTCACCCAGGTCTATGGAGGCTGATGTGGCTCTCATTTTTCCTCTGCCTGGACCAGGACCTGGACCTGGACCTGGACCCGGCCCTGGACCTGGACCGGGTCCCCCAACAATCATCCCAGCTCTGGTTCCACTGTGGCCTGGGTAGACCTCCACGGTGCTGGAGATGGACTGGAGGGAGCGGTCCCGGAAGTAATGGAAAGCTTCTTGGTCAAGGTAGTTCTGCTCTTCACGCAGGCCCTGCTCAAACAGCTTCCGTTTGTGTCTGAACTCAATCACCGTCTTGGTGTAGGAGTTGAGGGTGGTGACGGAGGCGGCCATGCAGCAGGTGAAGGAACCCCAGGCCATGCTGGTTAGAAGAAGACAGAGATATGTTGTTGATGAGAAGGTTAGAAGGAGAACAAGAAGTGAATTGTTTGCTTAAGATAGGAGAATTTTGGTTGTGGTTTTAATTTTTTTATTTGTTTAATTTGACTGTTTTGTAGTGAGTGGCGTGACTGGCCTGATGAAAAAAATTAGACAGTTTCCTCTGGGACCAAAACCACTCAGAAAAACATCTGTGGTGATTTACTAAACACTCTCAGTTCTTCTCAGATTCTGCTCATGTTAATGTTAGCAGGCACATAGTTGATGTGCTGCTAATTGAAAGAGTGTTGTGGCTCTGGAGGGAGAAGGTTTAATATTAGGTGGTTAGTACAGTCCTCCTGTGCAGAGCCTGTGCACCAAAAAACTATCAAAGATCCTCAAACACGCTGAGCAAGAAAACTACAAAGACAAAATGAAAGAAATGATACAATCCAACACTCTTTATCTCTAAAATGGTACATTGTTAAATTATCTAGTTTAATGTCACTTACAGTAATCAGTCATTTTCTCTTCTCAGTTCATAGGTTGGCCACTATTGTTCTCCAGAGGAAGTTCAGAAAGCAACACAGTAAAACATAAAACAATCACGACATACATTACACAGATAAACGTCAGTCAGTGACAGCCATTAAAATAACAAATAACAAACCTTTTTCAGAAATTGCTATTAAATGTATTAATACAGTCCTCTCCAAAAGTATTGAAATGGCAAGGACAATTCATTTGTGTTTGCTGTAGACATTTTATTTGATGCTATATATTTACATCTGAATACAATAAATAGTATAACACAGTTTGTATGAGATTTCCTAAAAAAGGTTATTCAGTGGCAACTGGTCTTATACTCAATTCTGAATGAGAATTGCGAAAGCCTTCTGGATGGGAGGCGAAACGTCTTCAAGGAACTGAAACAAGTCCGTTTTTTTATGTTGTGGTTATTTTTGGGATAACCATGACCTAAATGACTGAGAATCTTCACAGACATTTGTATGAGATGACCCAAGAAAAGTGAGAAAAAGTATTGGAACATGTGACTGACAGGTGTTGTTATTACTCATCATCCATCACTTATCCAAACTGCTTGTCCTTTCGCTGTGGGATTGCCAAGATGTGTTCTGTGATATAGATTGTAATAACAACTACCTCTAAATGTCTACTCTTGGTTTTAGCCTTGGTTTTTATCTGTGAAGACTGCTTTTTTGTTCAAAAACAAAAGATAAATTAACGTGAACACTAGCAAGTCATTTTGAACTGCACAAATATTTGCCATAATCAACACCACCACAGAGCAGGGTTGGAGGCATCACAAGCCACCATTTGAAGAAAACTTCATAAGCAGAAATACAGATGCAACAACACAAGATACAAACCATTCACCAGCAGTAAGAATCAGAAAGTCAGGTTGGACTTTTAAAGAAAATTAAAGATGTGGGCAACAAAAGTTCTGGAACAAAGTTTTATGGACTGATGAGACCAAGGTTAACCTCCAACAAAGTGATGAAAAGGCTAAATTATGTGAGAGAAAGGATCTGCTCGTGATACAAATCATAGCTAGGGTCACGGCCTGGGCTTGCACGGCTGCGTCTGGAACAGGCTCACTAAACTTTATTAATGATATAACTCATGATGGTAGTAGCAGAATTAACTCAGAGGTGTACAGAAACATTTTGTCTGCTAATTTACAGAGATACAGTTGCTTGATGCAAATGTCTCCAGTGTACAGCAAAAACTAATGAATTGGCCCTCTCATTCCAACACATTTGGAGGGGAGTTTAGGTAATAGACAAACTGATTACTAGTGATTATCCTGATGAACACTAGTCCTCACACTTAAAGCTTTTGCTTATGTAAAAGTAATATAGTTGGACATCAATGCACCAGTAGCTTAAGCTTTTAGTCCTTTTTAAATCACAGCTGCACTGAGTTAGCATGACACCATGTGTGTATTATGCAAGCTTGTCATATTTACATTAAATAAGTCAGTTGGAGACATTGAAAAGTCACGTGAAGATGAAACAACTCATGGACTTCAAGTTAGTTACTTAACTAGATACATATAAACATTTGCCACTGTTGCTGGATAAATATGAGAATCCACTGCTTCAAAGTTTACCTACAATTATCTTGGTAAAATTTTATAGTTACTTTTCTGCTTATACATCACATTTTAAGGGAAGCTTTAAACAAGGGACTATAAATGAAGTAAAGTAAAGTTTACTGTATGTAAATGTTTTTTAATGTATAACATTGTTTTATTTGGTTAAAATACAAGTTGGTTCTATAAAAATATTTCTTATGAAACAATTTACTCTTAGTAATGATATACAGGTCTAATTACATGTTATATAGAGTGTTGAATTAATTATGGATTAACTAAGTGAGGAATCCTAGTTCTCTGTGTCCACTGATCCTGTTTTCACATCTCTCAGGCAGGTTATCAGTTTCAAGAGAGCTTTAAACAGAACATGTGAGAGCACATCAGTCATCCATCATCCTCAGATCAGGGCAAGTCAGACTTCCTATTTGTCCTGAAGGAGCTTTTTGGCCCTTTGCTGCAGTGGAGGTTAATCGTTCCTGCTGAATTTATTCCATTTTAATGATCCTGAACGACTCCCTCATGGTGTTAAATGAGAGACCTTCACTTGAAAGACTGACAGCTGCAGCTTGGCTCTACTTACCAGCAGAGAGCAGGGAAGGTCAAGAAGAGTCTTGTCTGGCTAATTATTCCAGAAACACAACCCCGTTGTTCCCTGTGTACCTGCACACCACCTGCTTAGTGCCGACACACTCCTAGACGTTTGCAAGTAGAGCCAGAAAAGGTCATTTTTGACTGAGTAAATGGAAAGATGATGGGTCTGTTTGTTCACCTCTGTTTATCCATGTGTGTTTCAGACAACACTGATCTGAGCTTGCTGACACACTCCTATATGTCACTTAATGACTTTTGCTGTTTGTGCTTAAAAATAGTAAGCCCCATAAGGATCAAATTCACAACTTCCAAGCAGTCTTCTAACAGTATTTTACCCAAAGTTCCTAGATCATTTGACAATTTACGGGTGCAGAAATTCAACAAGTTGCCTGAAGATCAAAATCACAACTTTGCCATATGCTATGTTCTGTTTTTCCTCTAATGCTTATCCACTTGGCCACCATGACCTACCAAAGATGGTTCTAAATTTGTCTTTTGACAAAACCCAAAGGAAAGAGTCAAAAACTATAAGTCACAGCATGAAATATATTTGAACCAAATTGCTCAGTGTCTTAGAGGCTTGGTTGGAACTTCTACAGTGGGTCTCTAGTAAAAGTAAAAGTAAACCTGTTCTTAGACGGTTTGCCTGAGTAAACCCTGAACCAGCCCAGAACTAGCACCAAGTTTGTGCTGGTCAAAAAGGGATATTAGTGAGTTCTGAAGTCTGACTTCTAAAGGACAGACACAAGTCTAAGACAACTTCTCAATTGGTCCTGGACAAATGGCTTAAGGAGTCAGAGGATCATTGAGAAGTTTTTAGGTCAAGTAATTGATCACTGTAATTCTTGTATTTGGTAGCACTATATTTGTTTGTGACTGCAAAACACCAGTGGTGCAGTATCCTATGCACATCTTTTCATTTCCTAGAGAATCCTTCTGTCATAAATAGGGGTTGCAGGTACCCTCTTAACAATATTTCAAAGAAAATTAGAAACACGTTTTAAATAAACATTTTCTGTTTATTTTTTTTATAGAATAACTATGATACAAGCCTGTACTTGGTCAACATGTTGTGACAGTGGACTGTTGGTAAGGTAGGAATGTTTGTGCGCGTGTCTGGACTGACCAGAAGGACCAGCCGTAGTCCCAGCTGTGAGGTCTCCAGTCTTCAGGACCCAGACTGACTGTGATCTGGAACACCTGAGTGTACATCATGTGAGCCACCATACCCAAAAGACCTGCAACACACACACACACACACACACACACACACACACACACACACACACACACACACACACACACACAGAGTCATATCTCACAATACGTGTGAGGACAATCAGTGACAATGCATTCCCTAACCTTTTACCCTAATCCTAACCATCACAATTAAATGCCTAAGCTTAAACTTTATTCAAACCCTAACCAAAACCTAAATCTAACCCTGAAAATGTTTTTTAATGTTGTGAGAACTGGCTAAAATGTCATCACTTTTTTTTTGATGAAATACATGCTAAACTAATAATATTTCCAACAGCCTTTGTATTAATTAGCAAATTTTAGCATGCTAACATGATAAATCCATAAGACAATGTTATTCACTTGGTTCACAACTTTACTTCAGATATTCATGTTCCCCAGAGGATGAATCATACTGTCTTTGGTGACCACCCAGATTTTCTTTCTTTAGCATCACCCGCAGATCAAAGTTATCCAATTGAAGTCATTTTCTCTTCTTAGTCATACTATGTTTGTGTTACATAGTGTCTCCTATTCCACTGGAAGGCTACTATCTTAGAAGGGTGATTTTATATGGTTATGGTGAAAAAGAGCATAATCCTGATGTTTCAGTGACACCTACTGTATACTTCATCAGGCTTCACGATAAAAACTCCTTTCACACAATAAATATCAACAAGTAAAAATATCAACATCTAATAACTGCCATAAAATTTCGATGACAAAGATGAACTCTAATGATTTAATCATCTAATGCCAACAGCAAAACAAACTTTACCCAACCAATTGTAATGCTCTGAGAATAGCTAAACCGTCTGTACACTTTCTTTTTCTTTCATAACAACACTAACCCTCAGCACAAGATAATTACTGTAAACAAACAAAAATAAATCCCTTAATGTGTGAGTTACAGCTCAGGATATTATCAATAATAAATCAGAAGTCATAATAATCATAATTAATCATTATGCAGTGCCAGTTTTGAGATATCTAATCAATTTGAGATAGGAATATAATCACTCATAAACATGCAATAAAGCAAAAAGCCACAATGTAAATGAATTATTGTGACATAAATGCAGAGGTTATACATCACAGTCCCACAATCTACAGGAGACAGCGCTGTGTTTGTGTGTGTGTGCATGTGTAGCATTATGCCACAGTAAAGAAATGCTGTTGCTCCAGATTTGTTATTTGTCCAACACTTAGGTTTCATCATCTACCTCCACTGTACTTTGTGTTTCGACCTGTTAAACTTAATCTGGTGAATATGGCAGATGTTATGCCTGATAATGCTGCATTTGTGTCATACTGAGTTTCACTCTTATCATTTGATACAATTAAAACTGTTTTTTTCTGAATGCTCCAATATAAAGTATCCAACTTGTCTTTTAATAATATAGTGTCTGAAAACCAACAAAACATAGAAACCCAGACATGGCCTGTGGATATATTGCAATTCTATCAATGCATTAAAAAAAAAAGACAGCAAACAACTAACTCTGTAATAATACCACTCTCTTAAATCATGTGAACACCTAACACCTACAAGTTATTCAATGTATTCTTCTGTATATAAACACATTTTGCAGGAGGTTTTTTTTTTTTTTACAGTATGCTACATTGTATTTTACAACTTGAGCCTAAATCTAGTTTGTCTAATAGAGACTGGCTCCACATGCTGCCATGATATTGATATTTCCAAAACATCAATGAACATGATCCTGATGAATCAGCTATCAGCTTGATGAATATCATCAGCTTCTCACGCCACGAGGAAATGGTATTCAGATCAAAATGTGTGTAATGTAATGTGTAATGTGACAGGTAAAGCTGCACATGTTAGAAGTGAAAATAATGTAAAGTCCTCTAAAATGTGCTTTAGACATATCAATATCTGTTCTAAACATCCTTAAAGAATCCAGAGGAGGAAGCGAGCAGTGTGCAGCATGGTGGACACATAGCCAACTTCTTGTGTAAGAGGTTTAACATGAGTTGGGAGAAAAGTCTCTGGCACCTGACACAGCAGAGGCTTTCAGAGGATAACCTCTGACCCTGCACGACCTCTCATAATCTGCATCAGTCTCTCTCTGCTCTCCTTTTAATTCCCAGGGTATTTCTCGGTGTGGAAGAGCACATGTTAATATTAACCGTTCTTTAACCAGGTGGGATATCACTGAGGTCCATAGCCGGCTCAGAGGCCTTAATTTGACTGAATTATGCAAACACTTTAAAAAGCTATTGATATGTACAATCCAATGTTGCAGTGCATGCCATGTAACCACACTGCACACTAACCATTAGGCTACCAGTCTAATCCAGAAAATAGTCTTAAAAGATTTTGCATGTGTCACCCAGCCTCCATCTTACCAGAGAGCACAGTGAAGACAGCGGCAAAGGCGTTCAGTTTGAGTCCGTCAATGACGTTGCTGGAGTGGAAAAGCTCCAAACACATCAGACTGAAGCCGACCACCAGCAGCAGGATGTAGAGCACCTCCGACACCACTGACAGCCACAGGACACCTGCAAGTGCAACACAGACAGCTCTGTTGTACACAAAAACACACACCAAGGCAGCGATGTGCACATTTGCAAGAGTGGCAGAGGAGTCCAAAATCATACCTGAGCTCTGCTTCATCTCTAAGAGCCACTTAACAAATGCGTCTTTAAACCTGAACTATTTCAGATGTGATGAAATTTCTTAAATGATTGTTCTTAATAAAGACAGAGTAAATCAAGTTTTGGATTTCTGGAAACAGAGTGCATGGATTTTCAGCAGGGAGAAATCCACAGTATTTTGAAGATGTCTTATTTGTTTAGCATTTCTATTACCAAAAATAGCATGACCAAGCCAAAGACCTTATGATGTAGAACATTATTACTAATGAGGGATAATGTGAAGCTCAGAGGGCTGCACTACAGCAAAAACTGTTAAGGACTATGTCAGAGTTTAAGGTCACATTAGAGACTTCACCCTGATCTTTATTAAATTGACACTACAGCATCTAAAATATCCAAGTTTTCAAAGAGAACTTGACATTTACCAAATACATTTTAGTCCTCATACTAGAAGTCTTTCTTTTTATGCCATTAAAGTAAAACATCTAAACTGGGTTTTAAATGAAATACCATATATATAACCCCATAGAGACAGTGTCCACCCCCGACCAACTAAATTATAACTAAAAAATCAACAGAAGAGGAGTGATTCATAAGAGCTTAATAAGAATAAAAACTCTTACAAAACAAAATATAAACCAAACAATCAATTGTTCACTATTAAATATCAGATCTCTCTCGTCTGAAACCCTGTTAGTAAATGACTTGATAAGTGACCATCAGATAGATTTATTTAGTCTCACTGAAACCTGGCTGCAACAGGATGAATACGTCAGTGTGAATGAGTCGACCCCCCCAAGTCATATTAATTATCATGTTCCTAGAAGCACAGGTCGGGGTGGAGGAGTCGCAGCAATCCTCCACTTAAGCTTATTAATCAACCCTAGAATTAAACACATTTAGAATTAATTTGAGAGCCTCACACTTAGCCCCTCTGATCCAAACAGGATCCAGCAAAGCACTTCGCTCTCAGAGTGCATGTTTACTTGTGGTTCCTAAAGTTTCCAAATGAAGACTGGGAGGCAGAGCCTTTTGCTATCAAGCTCCTCTCCTGTGGAACCAGCTCCCAATCCAGGTTCGGGAGCTAGACACCCTCTCATCCTCCCCTGATGCTTCGTCCTCTCTCTCTCTCTCTCTGTACCTTTCTGCAGGTATCCTCGACCTTGGACCTTTATGATTCCAGTGTGCAGTTACTGGTCCTACCAACCTGCCCAGTATTCCATCTGCTGCTTCTTCTTCTTTTGTTGCCTGCTGTTCTTTTCTCTCTCCTCTTTCCACTCACCCTAACCTATGAAGGCAGATGGCCGCCCACCCTGAGCCTGGTTCTGCTGGAGGTTTCTTCCACTAAAAGAAGGTTTTTCCTCTCCACTGTCGCCTAGTGCTGCTCAAGTGGGCTTGTTTCCAGATTGGAAAACAGACCAAACTGAATGCAGCAGAGACTTGTGGGATACTGCTCCTCTAATCCTGCCTATATTTTTCATTTAATTCTGTGCTGATGCTGATTTGAGAATTTTACAAAAAGAAATACAAGGTTGACTCTGGATGTCAGAGTTTTCAATTGTCAAAGTTTTTTTCATTCTGCACTCAGAGGAAATGAACAACTGAACGATTCACAATAAAAAGGCTCAGAGGCCTTAATTTGACTGAATTATGCAAACACTGTAAATAGTACTAAATTACTATGCAGATGACACCCACCGTTAACTCAGTCTTGCACTAATATCTACCTTGCACTTACATCTTTAACTATTAAGTAGTTTCTTTATGTTTTTTTATTATTTTGAAATGAGTTGTTCTCATATTCATTTGAGTGATTTATGCTGTGTTTAGTTCTCAGTGCTTTCATTCATTGCGCACAAAGCACTGTGAACTGCTTTTGTGTATGAAATATGCTATACAAGTAAACTTGCCTCACCTTGCTTTCTGACAAAATGTCAGCACTGGTCTTGTTATGCGCACAGGATGTAAAAATTAGATTCAGTGGTTGTATTTTTTCCCCCAGTCACAAACCGAGGGCGGGGACGTTTGATTGTCCTTCCATTTATTCTGTCATCATTCATTTATCCAGTGTTCGATTACCCAGAAACTCCTGATGAAACTTTGATGAATCTTTGGAAGATGATGATACATCTCCCCAGAGCAGGCACAACATGACATTTAGAGCTGAGGACAAGGTGAGATATTTGTTTCTGATTGGCCTTCAGGAGGAAGGGAGGGTGTGTTTGATGTGTCCACCTGCTTGTTTGACACACATTTATTGTTGGCTCTTTACTGCCTCGGTGGAGCCAAATGGTCATACAGAGAAAAAAGACTCCCATCATAGCAGAGACAGACGTTATGCAAGATGATGAACAGGTTTTACGGCTCTACTGTACGACTTCATGCTCTGCAAATGTGAACATTTTTGAGGCAGAGAGGAGTTGTCATCCTGTAAGTGGAGCTGCCCTTGGGATCTGCTCTCACTATCAGAGCTAACTGACTTTTTTTTCTTCTTCTTTTCTAGCTCTCCACATGTATAATTTCTAAAAGGCAGAAGCTCCTCTTGACTGCTCACGACAGAGTTAAACAGGATTATCTACTCGGCTCCGCTCTGTCTGGGATGTAGATGAGGTGGGAGTACAACCAGCATGCTGACTTTTCAATTTGAACATCAGTGAGCTACGAGACATGTCAATATGGTGGCTAATTTTGTGCCACACTTCTCTGAAGGCTAGAAGGCACCTTATTTCTATATTCAAACAGTTTAACATAAGACTCTGACAGTAATAGCAGAACATAATACAGGAATTCAACAAAGAAGAAGAATTACAGTGCAGCCAACTTGCTGTTGTTTACCAACACATAGATAGATCTGCCTCATTGTTCATACTCTTCCGTGCATTGCGAGCAGAGGAGCAAACTAGAGCCTAATCATCCCTTACCAACAGAGAAATGATTTCCTTGTGAATTTAACCCTAACAGAAGCCATGGCGACAGAGATCAGTGTTAAACAGCAATGAAAACATCAATGGTAGGATGCACATGCAGGTAGTTGTGGAAAAAAACCCATTTTGTGACACTTACCACTATTTTTGTGGTGATGCAGAGCTGTTGCTGAGTTTGTTTGATGCTGACCCACCCCGCACCCGTGTAGTGTTCATTTCTCTTGGCGTGCAAATCAACGCAACGCAGCGCAGTCAACAGCTAGTACCATATATCTCTGGCCTAAAGGCCTGAAGACCATTGATTCTGTGCACATTAATTCTGGCAGGATTGTTTATTCTGTTGCATAAACAATAGTCTGGGTCATAAGAGTTATTTCCTTGACAAAATGTTTCAATATATTAAGTTAAGCAATTTTACCGTGAGAACAAAAACACAGCCCTTGTAGGGCACATCCACGACACCTTTATTATTCAGTTGTCTCAGATCTGATTTTAATGAAGGAGAAACATTGCTCTTATTCACCAGTACAACTTTTCTCTTGTTTCCTGTTAGCTGCAGCTTTAATTTCCAGCCAATTGGATTTTGGTTCCAAGGGTATAAAATGCCTGTAAGGGAAATAATATTGACCAAAATAATTTTCTCCCCCGTTTCTGTATCATTGAATATGTATCACTAGACTGAGACTTCATTAAACTGAAGACAGTAAATAAAACGTGTTTTGAGGGACTCAGCCAGCAGGACTGATAACAGGAAGGAAGCAGCTCATCAGACCGAGTCTTATCTCAAATGAATTTAATTACATCTTTAATTACTCTGTGTGCCTGTGTGTGTGTAAGTGTTTCAGTGGTATGTGAGTTCGACAGTTTTCTCTTTTTGACACCACATTTCATGGTTTTACAAAGCATTTTCATATCAAGAATAAGATTTAATATGATTTAGATCCACCGGGAGCCTAATAAACAAGATTATTGATCAGTGGATTGGATTTAGGAGTAAAATGGCAACTAATTATTTAGTAATAATTATTTATTAATTCATTTCAACATAAATTAATTAATATAACACACTTAAAACTGTCCAGTGCACATTACAGGTGTCCTGGGTCAAAATTAGTTTAGTTTAAGTTAGTAATAAATTATTAATTAATACTGAACTAAACTGAATCTACACATTTTTATGTAATAATTGAAAAACAAACCATTTCTAAACCTGTCAAAGATACATTTTCTCTCAGTTGACTAAATAGATAATCATGTTAGCTTTCAATTTACCTGTAAATAATAGTGAAATTTATCTATTTAGTGTCATATATGCTGCTTCAGTTTTAAACTGTTCAGTGCATTAACCCATCTTTAAATGAATCTGGGGGTCATGGGTCATTTGGTGCCGGGCCGCATGTAAAGAAAAAAAAATTTGTATTTTCGTTTTATTGACAATCACAGTCTTTTATTTTGAAAAACCGGATTCTCTGCCGTCAGCTCCTCTTAGTGCGCTCCGTTTGTAAGTATAACCGACCAGCGTTTTATTCGCCACCGATAACCAAACCACCCCCCCCCCCCCAAAAAAAAATACACTGAGTGTGGTTGTTGACCATGCATTTCTCAGGTGTAGCTGGTTCTACACCTACTATAATAACCACAGCATTTTGAAAATCCTGGCACCAATCCTGCTTTTCTGAGTGTTTTCTTGTAAACAAATTAGTTTTTTGTTTCAGTTTTCATTAAGGACAGACTTGGATCTGACCGAGGAGCAGCTGTGTGTTATAAAACACAGCAGTCAGCTTGTTGGCCGCAAAGGAAGGCAGATTAACATATTGTATCCTTGGGTGAGAAGCAAGGTCGCCCTTCTCAATGCATCATATCATCCACCACTGCTCCGTGTAACACACTCCTGCTCTTCATCCAGATGGCATTAACAGATGAAACCATCAGAGAACCTTCATTATTAACTACCTACTCTGCATGAAACAGCGAATTAGAGGCTACGCCCACATGCACCAAAATATTCCCTTTCTTCTGGACGTTGAATATTCCTTTTAATGCGCTGCAGGATATAAATACCAAGGACTGTGAGAAATAAGATGCTCTTATCTGCAGCTAGGAGGAACCCTGATGAGGTGCCTAGAATATTCCTCATTATCCAGCATCCTGATGAATACAAATATGCAGTAACCTGTCTGTTTTGCACGTAGGTTCAAACTAAAAAAGTGCGACATCATATGGACATAGATGCCCATAGATGTAGAACAGAATGTAGAGGTTAAAGAAAATGGTATATTAGTAATAAAGAATAAGTGGATATTAAATTAAGGCAGACTGATATTATTATGAACTTTCTTTATCGATTGTTTGGGGTGACACTATCTCCTGTGAGCAAATCAATGTATACATTAATTCAAAGATGTATTGAAATACCATGAGGTAAAGAAGACCTGTGCTTCTTTGTTGAGGTAAATGTTTTTAGATTGTGTTCAGTATATTAATGATGGAAACGTAAAGTGCAACAATGTTTTTGTGACAAGTTTTACAAATTAGAAAAGCTGGTTGTGAGCATAAGGTATCCTCTTTACTTTTGTCAGGGTGCAGGTTCCTACAACTCCCATAAATTAAATCTGACAACATGCTGGAAAAGAGTTTCATGTCAATTGATATATGTCTCTCCCTCCGCTGTCAACACAGTCACAATGAAGTGCTTATAAAATTGTCTCGGAAAATCTGGAAGCATGTTTCTGATGAAGGAATCAGGAGTTCTGTCTGAACATTTTCATAACTTTTTGTAACAATCTGGCACTTAACACAAACTACACCAGACAAACTCCAGTTAGAGTTAATATATCATATTTATCCTATAAGATCAGAACAAACAGGAAAACAGGAAAACATTGTTTAAAACATAGCTCAGTGACTATCTGCAGTTCATCGCCTGATTTAAAACATTGTCTGTCATTTCTAGTTATGGAGCTGAGTTGTTCATTCTAACTTTGGTTTGATTTTTAGGACAGGTCACACTGTTTTGTAACAATTATGTGTCTGTACCACTAGAGGAAAAGTTACCCAGTACAGGTGTATGACTTGTCTGACTGTGCCTGTATAAACTGAATTTAGTCATTAGTAAGATTTTATGTACTATATATTCATTTTTCATGTAGTTGTTTGACTATACTTACTTAAGAAGAGTAAAAACACACCTCACCTGTGGTGAGCCAGTACATTTTTTTATTTAACCTTTATTTAACCAGACCTCTGTAAGCACAAACGTTCTTCTCTGCAGGTAAATGCAGCTGAGTAACATTATCAAAAAAACGTTTAGCAAACAACGAAGTCCAGAAAAGAGGTCTACATATACATATATTTTGTTTTCCCCATCGTTTAATCCAGGCTGGATGAACAGGTGGGGGAGCAGTGGGGAGTGGCAGAGAGCGGCGGCGATGCCTAATGACCATCATTACTCACCTCTCTCTGATGCCGGGGCCAGATCAATGAAGCTCCGACACTTCTCACCTGAGAGAGGAAAGAGGGGACAGAAAGGAAGTGAAGGGGGAGATAGAGAGCGATTTGAAGAGTTAAAGAGGTGGGGAGAGGCGAAGAATTCAAGGTGAAATGAGCTGGGAATGAAGCCGAGAGATGGAATGAGAAAAGGGAGGAAGGGAAAGAATTAAGGTAAAATAGAAATGAAATGGGAAGATGCAAGAGTGGAGGTGATACAGAGATGAAAACAAATCCAAAGAGTGAAGAAAAGAGGATAAAAACAGCATTAGTGTCAGTGTGTTAAACTGATAAAAAGACAAACTCATAAGTGTCTACAGTGGCTGCAAACACTGTGACTCCTGAATGCCACCTGGCTGTTCAAAACCTTCATTTGTAGCAGATCAAACGCCAACACCAAAAAGGAGTTTGATGTATAATTAGTGTAATGTTGTCTGATGTCTGTCATTGTAATATCTATTGCTGTTGAAGTCTGAAAGTTGCCAAAGATACCAAAAAACTACTAAAAGTAAGTGTATTATCAGCATTATGTGACGTTCATCTTCCAACCAGATTACCCAGAGGAAAAGCCGGCTGGTGGAAGCTGGTGGCTTCATTATTCCCTGAAGCAAAGTTAAAAAATTGTGTTTTGTTCTGACTAACAGTCACATTTGACAAGCTGATATGATTTATTTATTTTGTGCCCATTTTGTAAAAAAAATGCTTAAACTATCAGTTTTTCAAATTGTTGCCATTATTTTGTCACTCAACTAATTTATTAATCAATTCAGCTGTAGATGAGCTTTTGATCAAAGTAAGTCATGAAACTGCATCTTTAGCGGGCAACAAGGGAGCAACTATTTTTCTTCACAATTCTTTCCAATAGGCGCAGCGACTGTGTGCAACATCCTGGAGTTAGCAAGCTAGTTAGTTATTGTGACAGTTTATTGATTCATTCAAACTACTGTCATTTTAGACTCTGCCATTCCCACCAGTTACTCCAACTCTTCCTGCTTTTCCTGATTTCCTGATGCCCACCTGCTCACCTGTTGTCCATTCCCTCGCTGGGAACCACCGCCCAATCGCTGACTGCACCTCTTCTCCACTTTTGTCTGCTCTGACTTTTAATAACAGTTTGAGTTTTTATTGATGTCTCTGAGTTGTGTATTTTAGTTCTCTATTATCTAAGCTGCTTAATACAACCATCACAAACACAGTCACATTAAATAAAACAAGCATAAATGTTATTACGAATATAACCTAGTAAAATAAAGCCTCTCTGAGGAATGAGCGCTAAGCTGAGTTCATCAACTGTGTCTTCAAATATGTTGCAGTACATTTCAGTTGTGAAGTGCATAGCACTAGAAATCAGTCTTCCACAGTTCAGAGTTGGTCTGAGGAACTTAAAGTGACTTAAAGTCAGTCTCTCCCCTGATCTGGTCTCATGGTTCTGAACTAGGGATGTTAAATGGTTCGGAGGGGTAGATAGCGGAGCCTGTTGGGACTTATTGAGGGGGTTTTAGTAGCAAACCCAATACTGATCCTTGAAGAGCACTTTATCAGTTAAATGGGGACTTTATGTAAAAACATCAGCAACAGCAGTTTGAACTCTATCAGATGCGTATGATTTAAACCCAGCAGAAATATCTGTAGCAGGGTGCATAGGGCCTCCTTAAACCCCAGTCTACCTTAAAAGCCTGATTAGGCTCCATGAGATCCAGGTGTAGCTTGCTGGGCTTCCCCCTCTATTCAAGTCAGTGGTCACTCTTTAACTCCTGGGCTTGGCATGGACTCCAGACTTAAACGTGAGTTTCCTGATTAGCATCTTATGACTAGACTGGTCTTTTGGTAATCAGAAGGGTGACAAAAAGTTCTGCTTGTTGTAAACAGTCTAGACAAACTCTTTTGGTTGTTTTTTTTCTTACACTTTTTCTTGTATGTACCAGCCGGCAAGCAAATCTCTGCTTATGATTGACAAGTGCTTTGTCTCAATGGGCTTTGGTGTTGATCCTTAACCACTTGGCCAGATATCAAAACCCACAGAAAGCAACTTATTTAACAAAAGACTGAGGTCAGCAGTATCGTCTTTGTCGTCTTTGACATATCTACAAAGACAGTGTTGCTTTATCTCAAGTGAGTTTCCTATGTCATCCACAACAGTGGCGGCAACAGTTATTATGCTATGAGAAAATTTAAATCCTGACTGCTGAGGCTAAAAGACAATATTTTGGATAACAGATGATACACTGAGGTGTTCAGGTAGAAGAGCTTAATGGGTAGAGGTTTATAAACCTTTACTGGTCCTTTAATTTGAAAACCAGTATAGATTAACAGGTGTCAGTACACGTGGTTTTATCAAACTGGATCCTATATTCAAACTTACTGTATTATATGTTTAAGAGTTAAACTTAATGGTTTATGGCATTTGTCTCACGTAGTATCAGTACATGTTCATTTAAGGTGTATTTTGTGTAATGTAGTATCATCTCGGCTTATTACAGCTGCAGAGAGTTGATCAGAGCTCAGCGGGACCCCACAAGTCACAGATCAGCGGCCACAACATGAGCCATAACTCAGTCTCTGCAGTGTCACAGGCAGCAGGCAGACCCATCCATAATGAGCCCAAACACCAACGCCCTCACGCCTCCTTGCACACTGAACTCCAACCCACACCCTCCAAAAGAACAGATGAAGATACACTCTGTGTGTGTTTACTGGATACTGAAGATAACTGAAGTTTCAGAGGCTATAACAGACTTGAACTGAAGTTAGAGTTTATGGTGAAAACAGTGAAATACACCACAAATTGTCACTACTGTTTACCTGACTTTAAACAGTCTTTCTCTTTCTTTCTTCCTTTAAAGTCACGGACTCTCCTAGTCCCATTCTGTGACCAGTGTCCATAACACATACATATTAAGAAGAATATTTGAGAAAATAATTGTACAAAATAAATACACTGATGACTAGCTCCAGGAAGAAATTCCACGAAAAACATTTTGTTTTCTCTTTGTGTTTAATTTACACTGGCACTCCACAGTTAAGTCTTGATCATACTCCAGGACACTACACTTCTGTACAGCTGTAGTATGTACATAATGTCTGTGAAGAGGTCAGTCATCCAGGTCATGGTTATCCCCAAAAAATACAGTGGAAACTGGACGTGCTTAGTCCAGTCCACAGTAGAGACTGGAAAGATTCCTATTAGATAACTTCTATATAGTAAAGTTGTTGGAATGGCCCAGTCAATCACCTGACTTGAACACAACAGAACGTTTTTGGTCAGTTTTGAATACTGTCACTTGAACACAGCACATGTGACATTCCAACACTACTTTGAGGCGCTGCAGAGGTCAAGGGAGGGAATGAAAAATGAAGAAGACTGTCTACCTAGTACGAGTACTAGTATGAGTTGGATGGTTGAACCAGTATCAGTATCGTCTGTGCGCTGCAGTTCGTTGATGAATAATGCCTTTCCATTCTGCTGGTGAGGGCAGGTGTGTTCAATCTTCAGTCTTCTTTGAAACAGCCACATGCATGGACACGGTGCCAAGGCAAAGTGAAGGACGGCATGGCAAACAATTATTGAAACACACCACCTTTCATCTCACATGTGCCCTCTGGTTTCCCTCGGTGAATTTCACACCTCTGGAGATTCCTTGACCCTGTAACCATCCTGCTTTGCTGTCTATCATTCACTCATCAGCCTGCCACTATAAACAGAGTCAAGCTTTCAGTGCTACATTTTCAGACCGTCTCCGTATCTTGCTGCTTTACTGGTTCGGCCATTTTTGTCTGTTTTCCACTTGTTTGTACCTCGTCTGTGTGCTCATTCTTCTGATTCTCTGATCCCACTTTTTTCTAAGTCTGATTCTGCCAGGTGCAGACTGTAATCCTAAATGTCATCCCATTTTAACCATCCAGTATGCCAAAATCATCTTTCAGCATTTGTCGCCTCCTCCCTGTTGGCTACTTACCCACAACTTTACCTAAATTAAAATTAGAATAAAATGATGATACTTGCTGCTAAGACTTCACTGTAATGAACGCAGCATGCTATTTCACAAATACTGCAAAGAATTTTCATCTTAGGTAGTTATAATTCATCTTATCCAAGGTTAAAACTTGAGCTAAGTGAGCATGAGACACAGATGAATGTGTAGTAGACTTGTTGAGCTGCGGTGAAGCTGTGCCACAGCCAAAAGGTGAGTAGCGCAGCATCTGATTAGGACATGAATTTAAAATGTAATTAAAGAGTGAGCGGGCTTGTCTGTGACCTGACGACAAGACTAACTAACAGCACAATCAGTATTCCTACACCTTTCTTCAGCACACAGGAGACAACGCTCCTCTAAAATGTCAATTAACCAAAAAATCCCAGTTATCACGCTCCCAGTCTATCGGGCTGTGATGGAAAATATTCATTTCAAAGAGGCTTCGGGTGGTTTCAAGTGTCTTTTCTTGTATTTTTAGTTTCATAGTCCCAGCTCTCACTTCCACACCAGTCATTCATTATTCCCTCTCCCTGCAGCCAGCAGCTCTGAAGTCTCTTTAATCAACAATCCAATGTCATTCGGGGCTAATTGCAGTTGTAATGAGTATGAATGGTTTTGTGAAACAACTCCGTACGTACCATTACTTCTAGCAGTTGTGTCTGTCTACATTATTCAGCCGTATCTGAGCGCACACACAAGCCTGATTTCTACAATGCACAGTTATAAATGGATGTAGATACACCCTCAATCACCTCAACTCACTTCTACCTGCTTTACCAAAAACAGCGATGAGGAAGTGCAATTTTTCAGTGGAAGTTTGCATGTTAACTGGTGACTCTAAACTGGTGTGAATATCTCTATTACCCCGTTTACACTTGGTTTAAAAATGAGCCTTGGGCGACTGGATCACAAGTGGACAACGCTAAACACAAGCGTAATCAACCACCAAGACAAATTGTGATCGGATCACTGAAACCACTTGTCAAGGTGGTCTGACACACATCTGATCACATATGTTCTGTACTGTAAATGATGATGCGTGCACGACGGAAAATACGTCATCAGTGCAGGATGCGGTGGCTGTTATGGTGAGAGCGTGCTGGACTGTGAGACCCTGTGAGGTGCAGACTGTCATACTGATTGACTGACTGTGTGTCATACTGTATGTTAGCAGAAATGACGCGGCAGTAATGCAGTCTGGGGTCTGCTGGACACCTTGAAGACGTATACAGACAAGTGTGAAAAACTATGCGACTGATCTCCCAAGACAGCAGTTTAGATAATGGATTAAATTGTGTCACGTGTTATTAGATGAGTGCTTGGAAATACACCCAAACCGAACTCAGTACAAAAGCTCTGTGTGTACTCCAAGTGGTGACTGATGCATTTTGATGATGTGAATTTTGCTGAAACCAAGGATCCACAACAGCAAATACTGCAGACACACCCAAGTAAAATAAATCCTACATTTTAAACACCTGCCAAGAACTAAAACTGGCTGTTAAAATGGGCAAACAAAAATGATCAGGAGTATAAACAAGACAATTTTGATGTAAAACCTTGTGCAAACTAAAGCCTCTTCCTGGAGCAACTGTTCTCATTACTGCTGTTAAAACAGTATAGAGCTGAGCTGCTTATGAGTCTCTTTGCCAGTCGTGCCAGATTGTGGTGATGTAATTAAGTGAGTAAGCCTCACTGATGTGTTCATTACAGTAAGACAGTGTTTTTTAATTTAACCTTTAATTGCCCAGGTGGCCTCGTCTCACTCTCTCCCCTTCAGATGAGGCAGCGGCAAAGTAAGTGATATCATTTGCATCTATAAACTCACTATCAGATTTTCAAGATAAATCCATAAAGAACAAAGGTTAAAAAGTTCAGGACCTGGACAGAGATAATCAGACTTCTTCACCACAGGTCTAACTCATGTTGTTAAATCATGCGTGTAAGTTATGTGGGAGAGATGAATTTAAAACCATTTTCACCGCACTGTGCTGGTTGCACAGAAGAACAGGGACACTGAGGAGCAGCACAGTAAGACTGATGACTAGAGGCAGTAAAGTTGCAGGACATCAATCAGCCTGACCAGGTTTCAATGACACTGGCACACTTCTGCCTGCACTGAGGGAAGATGCCAACACTGAAATTGGTTGTAAAGAGATGGCTATAATTAAAGAAAACTATGTTGATTCTTCTCTAAAACACTGTTTATGTTGGTGGTGGTAATTAATGATGTAGGCCAAGCTATCATCCTTAAATGGAATATTTAATCTATGACTTTCTTTATGTGCCCCCCATTTTCCAGTAGTGACATGGTGTTTCATTTACGGTAGAGACAGTATGTTTCTTAAAAAGTGTCATCTTTTTCAAGTAGCAGTAATAGTATTAGTATTAATATTACTAGTATTCACAATAACTCCCAAATATGTCACTCCAAAATGTACCTAACTAAGAAAAAATGCATTAGTAGTTTGCACATTTTTCAAGCAAGTGGAAAGGCTTCCTCTTATCAGACAACAGCAGGAATAATTAGTATAATATTTAAAATCATAAATACTAATAAATGTGCACCAATGCCAGTGATCTAATATGTGGATGTTTTTGTTCAACAAACAAGAGGTAAAAGATTCTGCAGCAGCAGTTGTGAAAGCTGGGAATCAAACCAGAAACCTTCATACAAAGCCACATATGATTGGTTAAATTACTGAACGGGCCTACAGGGCACAGGCCTGATCTACAACCTCTGTATGAAGTATAGTGCGAATAATTCTTCTTTAAAAGTCATTTCAGTCAGTTAAAAGGTTTTAAAATTGTCACAAAGACTCAAAAGCACCACAGGGAGATGCACCACAAACAGAAGCTAATCCACAGCAAAGACAAAAAAAAAAGAAACAAAAGATTGCAAAGTAACTAGGGACATTAAACAACTACAGAGCCAAAATGTAATACAACACAAACATCTATAACTCAGTTTCCAAAAAAGTTTGGATGTGGTGTAAAACTTCAAATCTTTGGTGCATTCTCATTCTTCAGTAAAATGTCTGTTGATTCCTGCAGCATAACACCTGTTATGCAGTGGGTGTTTTTACTCCAGGTTGTAGAAACAGACCATAATTGAAGCAGACACCACTGTAACTGATTAATTACAGGTTGCAAACAAAGCTGGCTCCTCGCACTAGGAGTCTGAGAAACTCTGAGCCTCAAATGTGTGTTTGTGAACTATTGGACCTCAAGATTTGAAAATCGACAACTTTCCAGAACAATAAAAACACCCAATCCGCAAGCAAAAGCATAGAGGTGATTGATTAAGCGCTCAGGGCACATGGCTGTAACACCAGCGATCATATCATGTCTCACTTTTAGTGTTTACTTTTTCAGTATTTGAAGGCCACTATCATTATATTATCTTTGAACAAGTGCTATATGTGCAAACATGCTCATAAACTCTAAAAAACACTGAACTTGGTCAAATAAATCTCATCATTACTGAAAATAAAGAAGAGGCAAAACTCTGAAAGTAAGAACCAAGTTGTAATAAATGCTGAGGCAGCAACTGGACACTTTATGTGAAGCTTAAAATGACCACAGGCACTGTGTTGTGTCCCAATGATGCAGTCTTACTGCTTTGCTGCACATAAGAGTTACAAGTAAATACTTTTATAGCATAAATGGCCTCACCCCCAGTTAGAGAAGCTTTAGAGTTAAATTAATTATAAATCCAACTGTTAATACATATTCTGAGTTATATTTTTTATGAATTACTGAGCCTGAAAGATGAATGAAATCCACATCAGTTGTGTTATCAGCAGTCGGTGACATTTTTGGAAGTTAATGAATGTTAATTAGTGATGGCTGGTGTCTCAGTGTGCCTATCATCTCCTCAGGATGTGCTGCTGCAGCTTTCCTCACATTCTTTCTAGGTAGAACAAGTAGAGAGTTTTTGTTCTATAAAGACAATAATGGCAAATGAGACAGCAGGAGAGGGAAGCCAGATGGAGAACAAGGATGAATGAGTGAGAGGAACGGAGTCACACTGTACGGCGTTAATTAACATAACTCTCTGCTCAGTGATGTATGTGACGTCAAAACCATCTTTATCCTGCAGAGGCAGACATACCAAACAGTAATAAAGATACACAAGTAGGCTGAACTGTATGGCTCAAACACTGGGACCATCCCATTAAGAGGAAGTTTGTGACAAACTGATCTGACATGTAATTCAGATGTATTTATACTATTGTAGATGACTTGTTTCATGTTTAAAACTCAGCAAAAATGGTAATGTCATCATAATAATGTCATCAAACTGAGTTAAAATTGACCTTAGTAGGCATATTATGTTATTGTTTGACAAAAATAGAAATTTGCTGTAATGTTTGTACATTTTTTTCAACCATATGATAGAAAATGTGTGTTTGCCTTAAATATTATCTACATAATAAAAAAAGATGAATTTTCCTATTAAAAAACATAAGAAAAAAACATGCTATAGCCAAGTGTGAATAGAAGAGTAAAAATATGCTATATTTTTCAGGTCAATGTGAGTGAAATGCCTGAAAATAAACACAGTTCAAACAAACAATCTAGCTTCCAGTGCTGCTGCACATGGGTCATATGAAGTGAATACTGGGTCAAAACATGGTACCATTAATCCCTTTGAAGGTTGCTCAGTGGCAGATTGTCCAAAAAATAAATGTCATCATTCTTCCAGATTCCTGAGGTTAAAAAAACAAACATTTTCATGCTTCTGGCCCACAGAGCCCTGCACACATGAATGGGGCTAACATAAAATAATCCTATAGCAGTCTATACCCTACAGTATAGATACAAACATGAGTCTCACATGGGACACTAAATTAAAAAGACCTGAAAAGTAAAACACCTGTGCGCAAGGTCATTTTTCATATCTCTTCAGCATTAAATGCTTTTATTACTTAGGTTTCCATCCAAATGTAGTGCAAATTTTAAGAAGATTATGTAAAAACTGGCAAAAGAAATTGCACGTTAAGGCAAGTTTCCATCCACAACTATTATGCAAATATTAGGAGTTGGCTTGTTGACACTAAACAGACGGTGGCGCTATTTTCTAGTTTGGTGCCATTTAACCATCACAAAAGAAAAAAACAGTAGTCCCAACTACTAAAGAATAGAGGCGCAAAGGGAAATCAGAGGAGAGAGAAGTGTGAAATAAACTGACTGAAGAACAAATACACAAAAAAATTAATTTGAGTTGTTTTTCAAGACTAAATTCTTTAGTAGGAACCAATCAGCTTGGAACTAAGAGCCACAGACAGATTAGAGAGGTAAGAGAGTACTGAGGGATTGAATAACATATCGGTTTGGGTCAGCGCAAGGGATTAGTTAACCGGAAGAAACTAACGGAATGATAACATAAAAAGTGACTTGTTTTTCTTCCTAATAATTTATAAATAGAAATATGATCCCTAACTTATCTTAAAGTGGAGAGGTGCTTTTGAAGCCCTGTGGCACAGACTCATTGAGCAGCATGGCAGCGGTGTGGAGATACACCTCTAAACGTTTCTGAGCAAGGTACCTTCTTCTAACCAATCAGAGAAGAGCAGCAATTTCTGCTTAATTATTCTGCTTGGCCAAATTAGCACTAGTCCCATCCCGCATCAACACTAGTGGATCCGAGCAAGGCTCCAGTGGAGTTGTTCAGTGGACACCATACTGAGCAGCTCCCAGGTGTTAGTGTGTGTAACAGTGATTAGTGTAGTCCTGAAAAAGAGAGGTGGCCTCTTTATAGAAACACAAATAACACTTTGGCTAAAGCACAAAATTACATCTGTTTTACCCACAGATGTTTCTTTTGAGTGTGCGTGAAACTAGTTTGCTTCATTAATTTAGGAGCAACTCTGATTGAAAGCATCAAAACACAACTAATCTTCTAAACTTACTTGCAGGACTGAATTCAATTACAAAAAAAAGTTGTTCAAGTACTGTAAAAATGTTGTTTAACAATCATATTAGAGCCACAACTGGTGCAAAATGCGCTCCGATAATATGGTTCTGGTTTTCCATAAAGGTTTTCTCTTCAATTTGGTTATGTTTGTTTGTTTATTTTTTCGAAAGACTTAGTGTCTACAAAATCAGTCCTGGATTTCCCTGATTTTAGAGCTACTGGCTTCAGGACAGATGTGCCCACCTGCCTCGTGGATGTTCTCTTCGCAGGAGTACCAGATGCCGGTGTGGAAGCGGCGGAAGAGGAAGCGGTCATCCCCAGTCTCCCAGCTATAGTGCACCTTGCTCTGATCGGTCTCGTTTACGCCGTAGTCGATGCAGTTGTGGTGCCGCTGCTTGCTGCAGTTGGGTTTGGGGACACGCTGAGTGCCCTCGCACCAGTACGTGGTGATGAATGCGGTGGTGGAGAAGAACAGGGCCACCAGGTTCAGACCCACCGACAGCAGAGCGCGACATTTCCGCGTCGTTTTCATGATCTCGGTGAGAGCGGTCGCGTCCCCGCTGGCGGCGAGAAAGTTCATCCAAGAAGAAGAGAGGCTGGGGGCGGTCAGAGGAGGAGAGGCATGGCGCGGCAAAGACGCACGGAAGAATTACGCGCGCGTCTCTTTCTCTTTTCTCCTCTTTGTGACAGTTTGTCCTCAGAGCGGCAAGAAGTGACAGGTGGTCCGGCCTCTCGTAGGGAGAAGAGGAAACTGGAAATTAGGAATATCTTCTTCCATCTACTGCAGCATCACTGACACTGTCCAGCTTCACAGAGAGAGAACAGAGACCTGTTTCACTGTCAGAGAGCAGGACGCTCACTGAGGGAACGTGATGCTGAGAGGAGACTCTCTCTCTCTCCCTCTCACGGTTCCTTGTGCGTCATTACCGTGACCGGACAGCTCTTATAAAAAAAAGGCATTCAGGGAGGTCATACCTCCTCCCAACACATACTTCTTTTCATAGTAGAAATGTTTAGAGATATATACTGTTCAAAAGTTTAAGGCACTGAAAGAAAAGTGAGGATGCTTTTAAAACTAAACTAATCATATGTATTTATCAGTTAGCCTCACAAAAACTACAATAAACTGAAAAAACCTTGATGATATCAACATTTTGTGGTATCACATTTAAACTGAGAAACAAGAAACATGTCACTTTCAGCTGAACATATTTTATTATCTTACATAACACACATTACAGGGGTTCTACAGTTTTGTTTTCTGAATGCAATACTCAACACTAGCAAGGATTTATACTTTATGTTTTGTTTTATAAATGTTTAATATACTGCATCGATCTAACTCTAAAGAGACAATATTAAAATACAAGCTTTGTTCTCAAATATTTCAAACTATGACAAATAGTTTCTCACTGAATGAGTGAAAGAATGATAAAATAGTTTTTTCAGCTCTCGGGGAAGCCCCTGTGAACCCCTATATACCCTATATAATCTCTGTGCAGTGTTTTTCCAAGTGTGATGTGCTCACACATTGTAATATGTAAACTGGCCGCCCCTCTTTGATCAGCCAGTAGAGAGCTCGCATCTCCACCCATGAAAATCACCAGTGACAAGGCCGAGCCGCCCACCACACCAATCCATCACCTCTCGTTTTATGGCGCCCACCTCCAGATCAATACTGGCTGCCTGTGAGCGTATGTGTTTGCTGTGATGTATTGCGGATTTCTCAGCAGTCAAACTCCGCACAGTTACATCATTAATGCTGAAGATGGTTAATGTTTCCAGTCCGCTTCAGCTCATTTTTGAAGTGCATTACTGTGACACTTGTAAAAACCAACTTTACAGACTGTGGTTTGAAAGAAATCCTGGTTTCAGTGCACATTTAGTCCTCAGAATCAGGTTTACTGGAGCATTTTGATCTTTTGTATTGGTATGAAACAATAAACACTGCAGATTGACCCAGCCGTGTAATGGCAGCACATTTGACACTCTGTCAACATTTCTAGTTTAGAGACTCTGCTTCATTTTACTAAAATCAACCTGAAGAAAAGCTAGCCCTAACCCTTACCCGACAGAACCAGACTGTGAACTCTCCAGCCCTCAAGTCACTTAAACTGTCATAGTGGTGTGCATGTGGGATCCATATGTAGACAGAGCAGAGAAATTTAAATAGAGAATTTTTCATAGTATAGACTGTCCACAGAAAGAACATGGCTGAAGGCACGGAGAAGGAAACAGTGACAGTTACTTGTCGAAGTAAGTTTTCTAGTGATTTTTAAAATTTTTATTGTGATGACCTAAGCCATAATATGCCTGCTTCATGCTTCCTGCAGAAAGCATCGCAAAACCATGTGCACAGCAACCTCACAAGTACAGGACAGTAGATCACTGATCAACTCTGTTCTTAAAACTCTGAGTTGTGCGCATCGCCTCAGATTTCCCAGATCTTCGATTCCCCGCCTGAAGAAGTATATCCCAGATGGAGCTGGGTTCTTCTCTCTGCTTTTGAGGTCTTGCTAAGCTTGATGTATGATGTATGATGGAAGACTCCTTTCACCACACCCAGGAGATGTAACAAGTTTTTAGTGATGCCTTTCAGCCTCACTAATGCCCTAGGTGTATTTCAGGCCTAGGTCAATGATGTCCTCCAGGACATGCTGAACTGCTTTGTTTTACCTTCTCATTTTCTCCAGGGATTAGAAGTGGCATGTGCATCATGTGCAACAAGTGCAACAGGTGCTGGAGAACTAGCTGTATGTTGAAGCTGAGAAATCATATCCAAACTGTCTCATTCCTTGGTGTCATTGTCTTAGCTGATAATATTTAAATGGAGTGGGCGCTTGGGCTTAAGAGGAATGGGCAGCCTTCTCAGATATGGAAAGACCACAAAAACCTGGAAAAACCTGAAATACTTCAGGACTGCTTCTAATTGGTTTCTGCTTCTATGTCAGTGAATGCTTTGGTTTATTTTAAGATCCTAAAATAGAGCTTTGAATCCTTTATCTCTGTGACGAGTGACTCCCCTTTCTGACTTAAAAATACAACTGCATACTCACTCATTCTCTCAATCTCTTTCTCTCTCTTACACACACACACACACACAGCCGCACATATATTTTGCTGTGTTGTTGGACAGATGCCCCTGACAAGATTTCTCATTGGATATATGGGACCATCTGTGGGTTCGCCCCAGCTTTGTTTGCAGTCTGAATTAAATCCCGGCACTAGCCAGTAGATCACGACGTCTGAGTTAACACAGATCTCTGCTGCAGCATCCGGTAACTAGATACACCCCAGGCAACAGCAACAACACACCCCTGCTTCATACACACCACTCCAAAGTTATTTTCAACTGTGTTCACAGGATTTTAACTGTCAAGATAACAAAACCTAACATGCTTTGTCTCTTCTCAAGGTCTTTTTTGTTAGTTCCTTCTTGTTTGTGCAACTTTCTGTCTTCTGAAAGCCACATATAAAATTCATTTTAAAGGACAGATTTTCAGCTTGAGAAAGTTATCAGAACCACAGGCTGAACAATGTTGGTTGCAGTAATTTCTTCGCACTCTGACCCCAAGTTTTCCCAGAGGTGCTTGCTTGAGGTTCTTGAAGGTGCTTCGCTTCTTCGGGAGCAAACCAGATAAAACTTCAGAATCAATCACAGATTCTTGTTTTTTCCCCCACAGTTGACATCGTTTACATACCATGACACCCAATTTAAATAGTTTGAAATGTTCACATATTTTTGCAGAAAAAAGAAAAATCTGAGTTTTTTCATATAAACAGGTTAAACTTGCATTACATCTTAGAACATCACTCCAAAACTCTTATTGTGAAAAAGTTGCATATTGTATTTCAGTCAGCCAGATGGACACGAAAGGTGGGCTTGGGTGGAGGTAAATATTGCTCATAAGGCAGGTGCAACCTGTCACATCAGCTTCATCAGCAGAGATTAACACCTCCAACAGGACGTGCTCGACATTTGGACACCCTGCAGGAGATGTTAGAGGTGAGGAGGGACACTCACTGCCTGTGACTCTGTACTCAGGCGTCACATTTCTACCTGTCACAAATCCCCGAAACACACACACACAGCGAGTTTCAGGAGAAGAATGGTTTTGTCTTCAATAAAACGGACCAACGGCCGTTACCCGCACAGCTGATATTTGAGTGCTGTCAGCAGATGAAATTGACTCCAGCTTGTGAAATAAAGTGGATGTTGTGTTTAATCAAAGTGAGCGGTTCAGCTCAGTGACTCTGTATGACAGAAACCAGATCTCATGACTCAACACTGTGAGGCTGCACATGCTCAATACAAGCTTTCATTTGCATTCTCATTTCCTGCTTATTCAAATAAAAACATAATCTGCACAGTATGTGCGCATACATACACACTCACTGGCCACTTTATTAAGTACACCTGTAAATCTAAAGCAATCTAGCAGCTCTGTCGTGAATTCTATTTTACAGAGTTGTAATTTCTCAGTTTTTAAATCAAAACTGTCAGAAAGGTGATAATTCTACTCTATGTTTTGAGGTCATAGTGGGTGGTGGAGTCGTACAGGAGAGCATTATTACATTTATTTACATAAATGAGGGTGCCAAAACATTGGAAATAAGTGGTTTCTTTATATTGTGTATAATCTGTCAGTGCCAGTGAGAATTAGTTTTTTGAGAAGTCCTTGTTTAATGTTATTCAACCAATAAGTAATACTGACATCACCTAGCTTTCTAGAAAGGTTTAATGTCCTTGCCCACAGAGAACCTTTTATAAATCTAGAAACAAGTAATTGTTCAGGTAGAAAGTAGCTGGTGGTTGCAAACCAACTGTATTTCCATTCTTAGGCATCTTTCATGACAATAAATATATATTATATAGCTAAAATGACTGTCTTCTGTCTGTTGATTCTGTGTAGAAACAAGATAAACAGACTCTCAGCTGTAATTAGTGCTGCTGATAATTCCCTCCGTGCACTTTTACCTAAACCCAAACAGGTTTTATTAGACGCCACCAAGACTGTCAAGAAAATAAACTATATTCTTGATCAATTCAACAACAATCAGCGTGCCACAAAATCAATAAAGCAGAAGAGGAAGTGTCTCTTTATCCCCTCACAGATTAGAACCTGTGTGTTTTTTCAGTTTACTATATAAAGACAGTGTGTGTTGCTAAAACAACAGACTGTTTGGTTTTGTTGTTGTTGTTTGATGCCGATCCAGGCCCAGGGTTCAGTCCCTTAACATCTTGCATGTTAGTTTAAAAAATCCTTTCCTTTATCTAGATTCCCTGTTAAACTAATAACTTGTGTTTGATTAAATCTACAGTCTCACACTGTGTGTCCACATGTTGCTTAAGATGAGCTGCTGATTATTATGGAAACACTGCATTTTTTTCCTAAGCAATAAACCCAAAAATTCAACTACAGCTACTTTTCTTTCATTTATCACAATAACCTGAAGATTATTTTAAGTTGCAGCCCTAAACTTGCCATTTTCTTAAGATCATTCATTTTGCTCCTAATATTGTCTTAATTTAAATTCCATTCATTCTGAATGCAGAACTTTTCCAGGACCACTGGTCTACTGGATCATTGCCTCTATTTGAGCATGAATCCCTCTTTTACTGGTCACCTTCAGCAGCTGCCACTGACACGCACATACACACAGCAGTTTGCAGTGAAAATAATCTGCAAATCAATTCCACGCTCAGCAGATTCCTCCTGGTTGTGTTTTTCCAATTAAACGTCTGAATGGGTGCAACTGGGGGGAGGGGTCTAAGGAGAGGTGAGTTGTATACTTGGCCGGTAAATGACATTTATGCAAATTCCATCAGGTTGTATTGCTGACAGTGGTGTGTGGCATGTCAAAGCAGTCAATTTAGCTCCTCTGGACCTGTACACACTGTATGTGCAGGATTAAGTGATGGAGAAGCAGCAGTGCTGAGTCTTTATAGGCAGGTCTGGTTATGTTTGAGCACCTAAAACTACAAGTTATTTTTCAGATTAAAGTACAGTTAGTAAAAATAAATGATTTTGTCCACACTCCGAGGTGGAATGAAAAACCTGCCCCCATCCCACTGCTTCTGATGTCTTTGCAGCACTCATGTGTGTTTTGTATGTCATCCTAGACAAGATGCAATATGTCATTCACAGTGATAATAGCACTAGGACAGTCTCAGCTCAAAGCACACAAGAACTGACAGAAGTAGTTGTGTGAAAAAAAAACCACCCTCGTGCACCCAGGGTAAGTCCACGTTAAATTTGCAAGACCATCCATTTCTCTGTTTCAGACTAAAATTATGTTTTTCCAAAACATCAGCATGTAAATCTGAAAACATTAGCTTAGTATATAACCTCAACTTTTCCAAAAAAGAAAAAAAATCTGAAAGTTTTCTTTCCCAGCAACTAAAGTACAGGAACCTTGCCTGAGCTAAAAGTCTCTGTGGGAGAATTGTGATTTGCAGATGAGCCAGAGCTTCGGGAAGATTTTGGTAGAAGAACAAAGTTCCTCAAAAGGTTCCTGGTCCTCGGGAAAGGTTTGTATGGAGGAAAAGGTCCTTTAGGCACCGCTACCTTTCTCTACTATCATTCAGTTCACACAGCAAAGCTCTTGTCATTAATCTGTATTTATTATGAAATAATCATAATTTCGAAAGAAATATTTTATCAATGTTCTCTGAAGGTAGAAGGAAGTATTTAGGGACAATAATTTACTAATTCTGATTTTGCTTTGGTTTTTTTGACTGAAAGTGTGACCTGTGACTTTTTCATGTCATCACTCATCATCTCTAAATTCTTCTATAATGGCATATTTTCAGCTCAGTTTAACAGACAACAACAAAGAGACTTGACTGTTTTCATGGTGATTCACTGTGGACCAAATGACTTAAAAGCACATTGTTTGGACAACCTTATGTAGAGGGAGTCTTTGTGGCTGAAACTGTGGAGGCATGCTTCACAGGAGTATGTGGTGGGGGAGGGGGGGGTAGAAGGTGGGCTACTTGACACATACAAAATGTTGAGATGCTGCTGAAGCAAGTGCACAGCTAAGCATTCCTAATGTGAGGTCTTGACTTGTGGTTTCTGCTTGCACTTGCACCTTTAAGATGGTAAGGGGAGGGCTGCTTTGTCAGATAACATCCTCTGTCCACATCCCCCCACACATTTATAGCTCCATATTTTTCTGTTATTCTTACTTGCCATTAAATGAAATAATGAACAATTTAATGCTGCATGTTGAGACATCTTTCTTTTGAATAAAACTTTACTAAGCAGCAAACACACACTGTTAGATACTAACTAGAAAGTGGAACACCTAGCAGCTAAAGAGCTACATGTTTCCTTCAGCAATTGGTGGAGACCAAATCAGAGATAAAAGGAAAAAAAATTAATGTGTTTATGTGCCTCTGTTCCCTATTCTCATATCCAGCAGTGTGAGTATGGAACAGTTAATCATGAGACGATGATGTTTTAGGGCTGTGTGTCTGTCTGCATCTTGCGGAGTTCATTTGCCTCATAGAGACCAAAAAATAAATGAAAACAGCTGAACAGTTAAAAAAGCGTGTGAGGAGCGTTTACTGACATGAATGGTGAACCTGAGCGTTTTTAAAGAGAATGATGATTGATTGAGAACGATTTAAAAATAGAAACAGAGTAAGGGCAGTCAAATGACTTGTTAATCCTCTCTGTGACCAGCCACTGATTTCTATAAGCTGCAGAGGAGCTGTGGGTATACATGAATATCAGTCCATCTGTCTGTCTGTTGCCTGTGCACACACTATAGCTGTACTCAATGCGAGTGTGTGTCTGCAGCCAACACCCCTGCTCATCCCCAATTTTTTCCTGATTTCCCCTCAGTAAAGAATTGCGGCTGTGTGCTGACCTGCAGCTCATTATACCCTTGGCTGAACCTCCTCTTCATGCTTCTCTCTCCTAATCTAATGGGACTTTCTGTCTGTCTATCTTTCTCCGGCAGCCGTCCATATCAGGGTTCCACCAAAATGACTTTCTGAAGGATAGTGCCAGTATTTCCATTATCTTAAGCCATTATCTTTGACTGGTTTTATGCCAAAAGCTCCTCTAAATTACTGTACAAACATGTTTCTCTGTGGATTTGTTCTCTTGTTGAAGAAGGAAAAAAACCCTAAATCTGAATTTAAACCATAATATGTATCAGTGTATCAGTGTAACTGATAGAGGAAGTTAGACTGAATAAACAAACTAATGATGCAAACTAAATGTCTATAAAACAGACTGAAAATCAGATGAGTCGATGCTTTTAATTAACAAATTTTATTAGCTTAAAAGGTGAGACACACACACACAATGCAAATGGAACATTAAATTGCAGGGCTGCAGCTAATGATTATTTTCATTATTAATTAATCTGCAGATTAGTCAATTAATCATTTTGTCTACAGTAAATATTGGAAACTGCCTGTTACAATTTCTCATATACCAAGGTGAGATCTTCATATGCTTTGTTTTGTCTGCCTAAATAGATGTGTACATGTGTAAGAAGCTAGAAACAGCTTTAGATTAGAGCCTTCAACTTACCGCATGAACTTGAATGTACAATATTCCTCAATAATTGTGTACCTCTACATTGTGTACCAATACTTCTTTGTAGGTACAAGGTAACAAGATGCAAAGTTTGGGGAATAAGGGGATAACAACCTGGGAACTAGATAATTATTTATACTTGAAAAGTATTTTCTTACTAAAGGGTAGCTATGTGGTTCAATGGCTAAGTTAAATTTTATTTTGTGTCATGGACAAAACTATATTCTCCATATAACTTATGAGCTAAGCAGGAATCTTGCATTTGAGACATGTCAGTGAAGATTCTCAGTCATCCAGGTGAAGTTATCTGGGAGTTTAGCAACTGGACTTCTTTCTTGTCAGGTTGAAACGTTTCACTACTCAGACTCAGACGTCAGGCTAACAAAGCTACTTGGACAAAATGACTTTCTGACGCAATGTCACATTATGGAACTGGAGGAGGGAGATGGTGCAAAACTTAACCTCCACAAGGCCCAACCACTGCAGTGCATCTGCATCCCAGCTAGGAGTAATAAAAACCTGTGGTGTGTACAGGCAAAAAACAAAGCAAATTTCCCCTTGCATCATCTGATGACTGGACCATCAACTCAAGTAATTGAGGTATGGTATCAACTTGATGTAAATAGCTATAACAATTGACAAACTGAGTGTGTGTGCGCCTGTAAGTTTGTGTTAAGCTCAACCTCAACCCCCTTGTCAAAGACATAAGGGCACAGACCAAAGGCAGGTGGCCAGTAGAATTCTTCTGTCTTTTCTGATGAATTTCTCTGCAGTCAATCATTGTGCACTTTGTTTGGGCGGCACGGTGGCTCAGTGGTTAGCACTGTCACCCTCAACAGGTCAAGAAATGAATAGTTTCCCTTTTTTCACTCCATTTTCAAACAGCACTCTGCATTTGCATGACTGCACCACACTTATTTCTGCTTCAGGCCACAATGTGTAGAGCTTGACAGCTTAACCTGCCTCATAATAAAATGCTGGTGTGGTGACGCAAGCACTGTGGCATCAGTGTAACTCCAGCAATCAATCCAGCTGTGTAGACTACCTTCAGAGTGAAGAGCAGCACAACAGGCCTGTGCTTGTACTTCAAATCACTGAAGTCATAATTTAATTTCACACCTGCTCCTGCTTTCATGGGGATACAGATGAGCTGTTTCTCGGGTCGAATGGGACTTGAATGACTTCAGCACCTGCTGCCCCGTCTCGTCTCAAATCACTTCGACTCGACTCATCTATTCTTCTCCACAAGAGGAGAACTGGTCCTCAAGTAAGGAGGATCCCTGAAGGACCAGTGTCAGCTCAGACTGGAGTAGTTTGCCAGTGAGCTGGAAAAATGAGCCAATACTCAGCTCTTTTAAAGAGCATTGTAATAAATATTCAGAGCTTTCTGAATCTTGATCATGAGAAATATAATTTCAGATACTAAATAGGGAATTTTACTTAAATTTAAGTAAGCAGTTAAATTTATTCCGACAGTTATTGTCATTTTTGCCTCATCTTTCCTTTTCTAATCTCTTTTCCTTTACATCACTTGTTCTTGTTTTCTTCTCTATTGCATACAAGATAAATAAAAAAGGCACAAAAGTAGAAAGGATGAGACAAGAGTTTAAGAGCACACACTGGGGTGGTGGGTGCCATGATATTCCTAATGCACAGAGCATACTCTCACCTGAAGAGGCAGAGCAGCACAGTGAGAATCTCAAGTGCTTTCAATACCATCCAGCCTCACATCGACACTATGAGGTGGACCACAGACTCCCTCACTGGGCGGCCAGTTTGTTCAATAAGATGACTGTGTGTCTGAGGAGGTGATGAGCAGCACTGGTGCATCTCAAGGAAGTGTATTGGCACCATTTCCATTTACACTCAACACCTCAGACTTCTGCTGAAACTCAGGAAACTGCCATCTCCAAAAGCTCTCTGATGATCCACAATAGTGGGATCCATCATTAACGATAACAATTAACGAGTACAGACGCCTCATAAAGAGCTTTGTAGAGTGGTACAGCAACAACTGCTTGAAGCTCAACATCAATAAAACCAAAAAACTGGTGATGGAGAGAGCGAAGATCCCAGTCACCATCCTAGGGAGAGAATATAGTACATATTTTTTGGGAGTCTTTGTCACACCTAAATGATTAAGATCATCAAACTAATTTTAATATATCACAAAGATAACCTTAAGTAAATACAAAATCCAGTTTTTAAATGATGATTTCATTTATTAAGGGACACAGACACATATACACTCCACCCTGTTCTCCCAGGGTAGAAGTTTATGGTGCATTTCCTCTTTTTCACATCCCCACACTTTGATCACAAAGTAAAATATCACAGAAATTTGACGTTTTTCTCTCCTGGAGACCAGGTAGAGGTAGGACGGCCTGTGAAAATTGCCCCCACAGGGGTAAGCCTTCCTATTGGAGTGACCGGCCTACCAAAATTCCTCCAAGAGCACAATGACGACTCATCCAGGCGTGTATCAAAGAACCCAGAACAACATCTAAAGAACTACAGGCTTCACTTGCCTCAGTTAAGGTCAGCGTTCATGATTCAACAATAAGAAAGAGACTGGACAAAAATGTTGTTCATGGGAGAGTTCCAAGGTGAAAAACACTGCTGACCAAAAAGAACACAAAGGCTCATCTCACATTTGCCAAAAAACATCTTTATTAACCCCAAGACTTTTGGGCAAATATTCTGTAGACTGATGAGACAAAAGCTGAACTTTTTAGAAGGTGACTGTCCTGTTACGCCAGATTTAACAGGACGCACACCTTCATACAAAACAAATGCAGTATTTCATAAAAAGAGTCAACAGTCAAACATGGTGGTGGTAGTGTGATGGTCTGGGTCCTAAAGGACACTATGTCTGTCTACATGAAAGCCAGAGGGAACAACAACCCACAGGTGACGATCAAGTACTAACGACTTGAGGACTCCACAGGGTTTATAAACCTGCTACTCCTACCAGTCAGTCATAAAAACGTCGTCAAGGAACTAAAACAAGTCCAGTTGCCACTGAATAACCTTTTTTGGGATAACCATGACCTGGATGACTGAGAATTTTCACAGACATATGTCTATGTTTTTTATGTCAACTCTGTACTATTATTAAAATCACTATTATTGCTATTTGATGTTTGAATATCTGATAGTGCCTATTCTTTTTATTGTGCCTTATTGATTTATTGGTCTTTATGTAATTCTGTGACTTTTCCACTTGAGGATTCCTTCTTATCTTATCTGTATATATTATCTCATCTCATAATAATTGTAACAGTAACTCATACAATACATATACCATACATACTGTCTGCACTCTGGTAATAGATAGATCTGAATAACAGGTTGCATTAAAGTCACATTAGAGTTTAATTTGTGTGAGACTTCAAAGGGAAACAGAGCAAATCATGAGGAGAAGAAAAATGACAGGTGAGATGAATGACAGGATGGATTCATCAGTCAGCATAAGAAAAGGTGGTAGCACGGCAGTATAAGCCATGAAAACTACAGCTCCTTAGAGATGATGGACAATACTAGTAAAACAGTCAAAACATTCATTTTGAAGTAGCTGGATCCTAACTACAAGAGCGTGTATACTGCTGAGTCATATTAAAGCTGTAGCCAGCAAAAAACACTGGCAGTATTTTGTTCCAGAGATAACCTGCCTCGTTTCCATGGATCCTCCACATAGACAAGAGACTAGCAGTGAAGTCAGTATCAAACTGACATCATACAAAACTAAATTGATAGTTTGGAATCACCCTGACAGTTTTGATTTAAAAATTGAGAAATTATAACCTTGTAAAAGTAGAATTCATGGCAGAACTGCTGTATTAGATTGCACTACATTGTACATTGTACCCAATAAAGTGGCCAGTGAGTGTAAGTATATTGAGATACAAATACTATGGCCTAGGTAGACGGTTTTCCAGTTTTACTTTATTACTGGAACTGTGATGAATATTCCAGTCTACAGAGGACAGTATAGCAGGATTAAACTGTTAATTGTTGGCACAGAAGCCTGCTTTGGCATTGCCTTGAAAAAACTGTGAAAGTGAGTATAGTGTGAGTGTGTGTGTTTGTCAGAAAGGCATGAGTCTGACGCTTTGAGAACGAGGCTGAAGTTGTAAATCTGCAGTCTCCACTTGGTGCACACAGCAAGTTCGCCATTACAGTAGAGGCAGATGTGATTCATCGCTCCAGCTCTGGAGAGCGAAAGTGACAGACGGGGCACAGACAGCAGAAACTAGAGGGCTGACATCCTTCTGTACTGCCTTTCAGTCTCTCTTTATTCCCAGAGCTCTCCAGACACAGGGGCTCAAGGAGGAATAATAGTGTAGACTGTGTACAGGAGCGGTATGTTTATAATTCCACTAAAGGATCAATGCATTCAATGTAGTTCTGGTTATCTTTACAACTTATAAAATCTACATGTAAATGTACAGTACTGCAGAAAAGTGTTATATATTAATGGCACCCTTAGCAGGTTATGCCACAGAAGGTCATCACTGGATGGCTGGCTGTTCACAGCATATTCATGTAAAGTTGACTGGAAAGGAAATGCGTGAAAAGAAAAGTTTAATAAGCAACAGCAATGTTATTTATTTTTGCTTGTCATGTAGACACTCATGTCAGTTAAGTTTGTGGTATAACCCTTGTGTGTGTGTGTGCATATTGTCTTTTACTCAGAAAGTAGAACTGAAGTGACATTCATTACATTGTGATTAGTTAAAACATTTCAAAAATGCACCTGCATTATTTTACATTTCGTAACTTGACTGTTCCAATCATATATTTTGTCATTGAAGATTTCTTAAAAATAGTGTTAAGATCTCGTCTCATCTTGTATCGTGAACCCAATATCAGGTATCGTCCTGTCTCACAAGCTAAGTGCATCATTACACACCTAATAATGACTTTTGTTCTTATAGTGTAATGTGTTTTTCTTAAAATTAAGAATATAATCTAATATCTTATATTATTTCTTTACTCTCAAAATCTCCTTTTATCCTAACAGTGAACCTACTCTGATGTAGATTAAACACAAATATTGTGTGTTTGGGTAAAATCAGAAAACCCTCCAACACAACAGTCACATTCTGGAAGTTGCCGTGAGTCTCTGCAGCATGTATGAAAAACCTCACTGGAGACAGTGACAGTTTACTAATCCTTTGAGCTTCAATTGAAATTCACAGAGACCATTAACCACCTGGTGGTCGCGTCCAGTTCAGGATTCAGTCACCCTTGGGAGGGGTGGGCTTAGCATGAATCAGGCCATCCTTCTTTTTTGATCGCCCCTCTGTCATGTGTCACGATTAGTCAGGCGTTGAGATGGACCTTGTTATTGAAAAACTCACCTGTCTTGTTCAGCTCACTCTCTGCTGTCGTCCTACCTCTACCTGATCTCCAGGAGAGAAAAACGTCCAATTTCTGTGATATTTTACTTTGCAATCAAAGTGTCAGGGGAAGTGAAAAGGAGGAAATGCACCATAAATTTCTACCCTGGGAGAACAGGGTATATGTGTCTGTGCCAGCCCAACTACTCGCTGAGTGTATGTTTTATTCACAGCCTCCGTTCTGTCTGTCTTCACCTCTCTGAGATTTTGACATGGACAGTTCTTTACCTGGCAGCTAAAGGTAGACAGTCCATGATATTTTTCTGCCTTTGTTTTTTTCTTCCTGGAGTCGACTCTGTTTGTTCAATTATTCAGTCCTTCAAAGTCTTCCGTAAAAATGGAAAGCAACAGGGACTTGTGATATTTAAGTCTGTATTAAGAACATCAAATGGGGGTGTTCGATGGGAGTGTAAAACAAGAACCACCCCACCCTCCCTAGCCCCAAAAATGTATATAATTAACTATTAGACAGAAGTGAGCTCATATATTTGTCTTATATTGGGATCTAACTGCTTAACATTTGGATCTTTCTGGATGATCCCTCTGTTCATCTGGAAATATCTTCTGTGTGTTATCTGGGTTTTCTGAAGGAAAGTGAAGCTGGAACCATTAGTTGGAGCTGGGCGATTAGAGGGTTTTATTTTTCTTTCCTCTTCTGTTGAAAGAGAGATTTGTTGGTGAGCAGCATGTGTGCAGATGGTATCAGCACACCTACAGGTCATATTAATGGGTTTAGCTCGCTTGAGAATCACTTCCAAAATCAACATTGTTTTAAGTGATCATTCATCCTTCTTTTCTCCATGTTTGCAGTTGAAGAGTGGTCTGACCTACTGGTTAACAGCACTGAAAGTCACAGAACACACACAGTGTAGTTTATTTTGACTCAGTTTCCTAGAACACCAAATGTGGTTTTGGGTACTAAAACAAATGAATTATTTCTTTCTTCTTGTCAGTGAGCACCACTGATGTTAAAAAATAATAGTATATGTATTTTATATACACTACTCACAAAAAGTTAAGGATATTCGGCTTTCGGGTGAAATTTCAGGATGAACCTAAAATGCACTATATACTTTACAGGTGAACTTAGTGTGACCTTCCCTAAACTTTTGAATGCACATGTCCAACTGTTCAGTGTTTCAGTACTTTTTACACAACTTGCTGTTCTCTAACAAGG
>JAUMHL010000029.1:4909290-4938910 GCA_032362345.1 Sandelia bainsii | reverse complement strand
AAGGAGAGCGCTATGCATCAGCCACTGTTGTCACCAGACGAGCCTTTGGTGGTGGTGGTGTTACAGTGTGGGCAGGTTTGTCTAGTCAATACAGAACTGCCCTACACTTTGTGAATGGTACAGTGACAAGCCCATACTACCGTTTTCCATAAATTTCATCCGGAAGCCAAATATCCCTAACTTTTTGTGAGTAGTGTATATATATGATAATAATAATGGATACTTTATTGACCCCTCTTGGAGAAATTGTTGTTTGGACAGCTGACAGGCAGGAGGTGTCCAAGAACACTTTGACATGTAGCTTGCCGGGACTGAGAATCAAACCGGTCACCCATGGGTTGGAAGACGACAGCTCTACCCACTCAGCTATCATGCTGCCCCGTATATGTCTATATGTACTATACTATATTTAAAATATGATTTTCAGAGTCAGTGTGGTTATTACCATTTCTATAAATTGATCGGTTCTCACTCACTTGCTTGAAGTTCTTCTGATCCTCCATCTTAAAGGGAGTGTCTGACTAAGTGAGGAAAACGTAAATGCAATTACAGGAAATGAGATGGACCCACAAACTACTTGGATACAGGCTTACATGCAGTTTGGATTTGGTAACAAAATTATACTATATATTGGCAGCCTTAGCCTTTAATCCCGTTGTCCTACTAATTTAATTTACTAATCTACTAAAAACAAACAAACAAAAAAAAAACAGAACAATAAAATCTGAAGCTAAGCAAACAAAAGCTGCCACAGAAAGGAGATCAAGATAATGCAACGTTGTCTCCTAAAAATTATGTTTCTCAATGCTTCTGCTATCGGAAATATATTTTTGTTAGGAAAGTTGTTAGGCATTTTCTCTTGACTTAATGAGGTTGACAGTTACAGGGAAAGCAATCCATTGTCCTCTTTGACGTGGCCATATGTGATAAGTTGCCACCCCCATGCTAAATTATAAATGAACTGTGATTAACCACATTTTTTGGAAAGCTAAGTTCAATTTCACTTGCCACACACAGGCCTGATTCAACACGTCTGGCAGTAGTCAATTTTATGTTTTTGTGGGAAACGTAATAGCAACCGGATTATGTTTTCTGTTAACATTTTTACCCTCCATGGCCTACGGGTGTCAGGGAGAGGTGTGTTCCCTAAACCCTGCAGGTGGCTCTGTGTCTGTAGTTAGAAACAGAGGCACAAAACTTTAGCTTGCGTTTAGCTTGGCTGCAGGATTTAATCTCAATTTTTACAATGGCAAAAAAATGTCTTCCAGAGCTGACAATCCATTGTAGCACCAGGTATGAATTAATTTATCTGGTTATCTTTAATTATTTAATCATTTCTATCGTGTTACAGTCTTTCTACTGTGTTTTCAAGTATTACCAGTATTACAGCATCTTTGGAGAACTGTGACTGTGATATGTGTAACTACATCAACAGTTTGAGTACAGTATGTTAAAATGTACCAATGTTCTTATCCTTGCTGTCAGTGAATTAATCGCACTGTTCTTTTTAACCAGTGAAATGACAAAAAAACATACATTCCCTGCTTCTGGCTCAATTCTGACATTTCCATTTTTACAGAAAAACTTATTTTACTCCATATGAGAATATGTGTAAATACCATAACTAAACAAAATCAAGAACCTGGTTAAAGCTGACATACAGTATTTCACTACTTTCTAAATCCCTGTGGTTAAAAGCCTGAAAGTTATCAAACTGCATAGATTCAATAACCACATAAACATACAAAAATACATGGACATAACCCAAAACAGTATGTGCACCAGCCCTTTAACGGGTCTGGCGGTTAATATGAAAACAACCCTTGTGGTTTTAGCTTCGTCATGGCGCTACTGTATTCACTGGCGACAGGTCGGTTAGCCTAGCATCACCATGTTTAGCTAAACATCTCTTTTTCATCAAATTACATCAAAAATACTTAACTCCGAGCTTTACACGTTATTTACACAGCTTCACCGCGTCCTTATGTCTCACTCAGGAGTATTTACATGTCATTTGGAGGAATATTACCCACCTGTAGTTAGAAACAAAGAGGCACAAAACTTTAGTTTGCGTTTAGCTTAGCTGCAGCGCTGCTGGCCTCTACGGTGTTTTAGGGTTCCTCCCTAGCGGTAAGCGCCACCTACTGACCTGTTTAGGTATTGACCCTGACACAGTGTTCACAGCTGAGCACCAAGTAAAATGAATTTGACTAGCAAACATTAGTAAATAAAAAAAAATATTGGGGTGTCTTATTTTAACTCTTGTAATACCTTTATGAACTGTACCACCATTAACTTTTTACTTATCATTTTAACTATTTTTCTGCATGTTATTTACTCGATGTCCACACATTTTTAACGCTTTACAACATGAAGATCATATGTTAATAATTAACGTAAATGACAAGTCGCAAATATGTTGATGGGAAACATATCAATGAATTGTACACAGGCAACATATTTTGTCTGCCAGAATATCTAATCTACATCTACAACATCCTGTTTTCTCTTTCGCAAAAATATCCGGTGTTGCACAGCTCTGGGTTAGGGTCAGGGAAAGCATTAACCACAACATCACCACAACATGATTACGTTACCCTACAAAACATTTTATAGGAGGCAAGGTTGTGTAAATGACAAGCTGCAAAGAATGTTAACACTGAACGGATCAATTAAATGTACCCAGACAGTGAACTCTTGTCTGCAAAAAAGCATCCAGGTGTTTTCTGCCAGAATATCCAATCTTGCAGCACAACATCCAGTTTGTCTGACTACAGCATTATTTTATAATTAGAATTAGGCGCTCTCAACTCCTGGAGAGAGAAACTGTGGTCTGGCTTAGTAGAGAAAATGTAAAAGTCACTTCACACGGCGTGTTTACGAATCTTTTTGTAAACTTAACCAAAGTGCTTTTTTTTTTTACACACATTCACACACTCAACTATCTCATTGCAACTTGTCTTTCATTACTAAATGTAAAGCTTTGTTCATTCACAATACAACATAACCAACATAACTATCTTTACCTCTGCTACAAACACGTGATCTCATTTGCAGTTTATATGTATTGGAACATATTTTTTGGAGACAGTGTTGGATAATGGATTCAGACCATTATCTGCCTTTTTGTGTTAAGCCTGCTGTGATACTATAGGTCTGTCTAGCTTGCATCAGAAAGCAGGTAAATGTAATTTCAACAGAGCCAACAGCCAATTTGTCAGTTTCAGTTGTATCCTTCCTTTCTTGTCAGCCTCCAGAGAGCCAGATCTCTGCTGCTGATTGAACGAGACATAGCTTCATTAGCTAATGGGAAACACAATCCATGCTCACATTCTGTTTTTATATCTGTTTCTACCTTTTCTTTGTTCTTTTGCCAGAACCCAGACCGACAGCAGTGAAATATGAATATAAACATACTGAGAGAAAGAAAAATTTGTGTTTGCATGAAGGATCAATAGCTATTCCTGTGCTTAATCTGGTGTCTCTGGTTTACAACATATCTGTCCTCTCTCCCTGTAACCGGCTGCTTCCTTATGAGGAAAACAACATCGTTTGTGTCTGACAGAAAGCCCCAGTGATTTAGGAGATTTAAGCAGAGTCTGCACACGCGGAGAGGGACAGTTTATCTCAGCCTGAATGGATGAAGGAGAGAGAGAGAGATCTGAAGAGAAAATGATAACGACGGAGACTTTAAACATTGCCTAAACGTATTCACGCTGTAAGTAAGTTGAGCACTTTTCTATCTGCCTGGTTACAACACTTAAGTCTAAACATCACAAATGGTTTTAAAGCACAATCTCAACTCAGTGTCCACTTACTTGCTTTCTCTTTCAACCATATCACATGCTGTAGGAGCATCAGATCAGCAAATGCCTATATGTCATTCTGAAGGCCACTTCCTAATGATGCATTCATCTAACACCTAGTTCTCCACCACCTCTTTCTGCCTCGCTAAATGAAGGACACCTGCATTGGCAATGGATGTAAGTTGTAAATTGTGGATTTGTCCAATATAAATGAAAGAAATACTTTTACATACGTACATCGACATGCAGACTCTCTCAGACTTTCTCCTGTTCATGTACAGTAACTATTTCTCATATAGTCTATGAACTGGTCCCAGATTCAATCCTGAGTCAACGCTCGAGCGCTCAGATTCATCCCCTCCCCGCCTATGACTCCACACTCCCTCTTCCATCAGCCTCCTGCTTCATTCCTTCTGCAGCTCGGAAGAATAACTCACCACCGTCCCAAAGTAATATTAGGCTGGCTATTGATTAGAGAGCTGGCTGGCGAGAGATGGACTTCAAACACAGGCAGAGATGGAGTTGTTTTATGTGGGTGTGCACAAGGGACAGCCAGAATGCTACTGTATTAAAAAAGGTCTGAGGAAATGAACCAATTAACCATGGTGTAGACATCATATTAACTTCTTAACAAACTGAGAGTCCCATCCTGTATCCCTTTACTAAAGGTAGAACTGTTGGGTGAATTGAGTTATAATGAGTCAAGATCTGAGAAGATACATGAACACCTTCAGAACTCTTTTGTTATCATATTTGGGACACAGGTGAATGTCTTTTTGATCACTGGTTGTCATCATGGTTACAGAATAACAAACGTACCTCTGGCGTTTACTAGTGATAAAAGGTAAGGTATGAGTGCCCACCATACAGTAGCACTATTCATATAAGTATTATTTGAAGTTGAAAAATGTGTGATCTTGGCAAAGCTACAGTAGCAATTAATTTGTTAGAATAAAAAATTACAGAAACTCTGAAGATTTACAAGAGAAAGCATTACATTTTTAATCTCTAACCTATAATGTATGTGACCTGAGGTAGAGCAAATGTGATCTCTACTCAGGTCTAATTAAGTCTATACTATACACAGATAAGTTTGCAAATAAACCATTAAATAAACCACCTTCCATTCAATTATTATGGTGCACACTGGTAGCCTAATGGTCATTGTGCGTGCCACATAATCGCAATGTCGAGTCCAGCTAGGGACCTTTGTTGCATGTTACACCCTCTCTCTCTCTCTCCCCATGTTTCCTGTCCGCCTCTCCACGGATTTCAAATTGTACATAAAATGAATTATGAAAATGAATCAATGCTTTATTCAATTGTAATGAAAATACTAAAATACACTCAAAATAAACTAGAGCAAGTAAGTGAAATACTGATAACCCTTAACTTAGTTATGCTGGCTATGGGTGCTTAGTTTAAATATATATTATAGTAAAGCACTTAAAAGGAATGGAAACTAACAATCTGACCATGAGAGGGCTAGCTGTACAATAAAAATACACTAGCATATGTGCTCCCTTATATCCTGCACTCACTAACACATTACTGACACACACAAAACAAAACACAATCACAAATTCAAATCTAACAAACCAAAAGGATAGCCCACCCCCAATGGCCCACAGTCCAAAATACAGTGTCTGTCTATTTATCAAGGAGGGGGCCCAGAAACAGCATAAAAAGAAATACTGGTAAAATAAAAATTAATAAGTGAACAGTTAGTTTGTCACACAACAATAAAATATCAATGACCAGGACTGGTAAAAGAGAACATTAACTGCAAATAGCAATAAACCAGACACAAGGGCAGCAGGAGGAGAAAAAAAACATAACGCAATATTTAAAAAAACGAACAAACAAACAATAAAACTAGACTAAAACTTCCTCAAAATTCACTAGAATTTAAAAGAAACAATTAAAATTCCAGGTTCACAGGACTGACATTAACCACACTGAGACAATCAAAGTTTCCATACCTCAAATATGGTCACCAACGACATTGTTACAAGTAAACCTGTCTCCTGCGACCTGCGCATCAAATAAAAAAGTACAAATATAAAACCAATGCTTCACTGGATGATTTAACTGAGATCAAATCCATTTAAAACATAAATCTACAGAGGGGAGAATCTGCTGCTCATATACCAGACATGTTTGTTTTTAACCAGTAGACCAGTCTATTAACTTAGACTACAATCAAAAGAGCAATCACAACTAGGAGGGAGATCATTACACTTGTGAGTAAGATTGGAGTTCAATCAATCAGCCGATTAAAACACACAGTTGGAAGTAGAGCTTCAGTTCAGTTCTTATTTAGGTCATTTGTCCCTGCATAATATGGATGTCTAACATCACAACAGTGGAGTCACAATTAAAAATACCAAATAGCATAAAATAGCCCCTTTATATTAAGTGTATGAATTTTCAGTCTGCTGAATAAACCATGTCACCTAATGTCAAACCTCTGAAAGTACCTCGTTAGATATACACTAGAGGCTAATTCATACATTCCACATCCACGTGTCCACTGTCACATCTGGTGCAAAGACTTTGCATGTGCTGGAAAAGTAAAACAGCTCATTTCATATGTCAAAGGTGTGTATTGTTTATTACAGCATCTTTGTCGTACACTGTTCTAATGAAATGGTTCTACATACATTACTGTAATTTTTCCACCTGTTCATGTTGTTCAGACAAACACAACACACAGGTGAGCTCTTTTTCTCACTGTTGCTACTGTGCAGAAATTGCCATCATGTTCTGTAGTAAGCATGTGTGAAACATGTCTGTGTTTGGATCCTCAGATGAACAGCAGCATATGTGCCATATCCATATCCATGGTACTCAGAGGGCAAACAGAAAGTCAGAAAGTATGCATCAGCCTTAGAATTTTTTTCAAATAACCTCCTCTGTTGCCACTTTACTGTCACTATGTTGTCAGTTTATTCCAAATTCAATCAATCTGTTAATTAGTTCCAAAAAATGTTTCATAAACTTTGAAACCTTTTTTCTCAAGTGTCAGATTTTATCACTAGAATTTATTGGATTCTCCTCAATACATTCACATACTTAACACACATTTATACATGTGATGACACTTTCCAAAAAGGTTCTAACAAAGTTCTCACAAATATATCCACTTCATAGATTAGGTTTAAGTTTAGGTTTTAGAAGAAATTGTATCTAATCAGAATCACAGATGCCCAGATTAAATGACACCTTTGTCAATTCTTGAGGCTTCTTTAACCTTGGTGGATGTTAAGCACAAAAACAATTCAGTAGAGGTTGTCATCCTTCTTTGCATCCCCAGGGTTGGTGCTTTGACTGTTTCCCTGCTTCCTGGCCACATGTCGAAGTGTTCCCGAAGAAGACACTGAACTCTGAACCCTTGGCGCCTTAAGGGGGCTGCCTGTCCACAAGAATTTCCCCTAGGGGATTGATGAAGTATCAATTAATATTACTATTACAGACACTGAGAGATGAGAATTTAGCCATGAGCATGACACCGAAGAGCAGAAACACACTGAGAAACACACATACATTACAGTAGCCACAGCTCTCACTCATACCTCATGTCACATGTCCTTCAACAGACTTATTGTGTCTCTTTTTATCCTTCCACCTCCCATTTCACCTTGATTTAGATTACACCCTCCAATGCCAAGGGGGCAAAATTAATCAAATTAGGGCTGAGTTGTCCGATGAACAAGTGACCTCCAATTTGTCTTTAGGCCCACAATGTATATACACTGCTTGCAGTATAAACACACATACACCTCCCCAATCTCTTTCTAAATTAAATTTGACTCTACTCTGATCATTAGCCTAACCAACTGAAGCTGGAGTGAAGGGCAACAGGTTGTTTCATGTGCACCGACAAATTCACCATTCACAGACTTATTTACATTGAGCAGTGTGGTTCCAGTGGTGCTGTTAGCAAGTCTCCAAAATTCAAACTCAAGTACACTGTAAAAAACAAAATGGGGAAAAAAACGGTAAAAGTCTGGCAGCAAAGTTGCCAAAAAGTAATCGTTAAAATTGCAGTAAAATATCAAATGTAATTTTACATTAAGTTTTCATAGAAAATTTGTTTTTTACGTAAAATCTCGCTGTGATTTTACAGCCCAACTTTGGTACAATTACACACTTGCACCATTGTCAAAACATTTCTAAAATGTTTTATCTCCCTGTTGAAAAACAGCTTACTTACAGGCTTATTTTTCAGTTGTTGTTTTTTTTTTGTTTTTTTTTGCTTTTTCATGTTTTAGAGATATTAGAGATATTATACTGTTAAATGACATGGGGTATTTACTGTATCTTAATAGCAACTGTTTGGCATCTTTGCTGCCAGCATTTTTGCTATTTTTTACCATTTATTTTTTTCACACAGTAAGTTTTTTTTACATGGATGTATAATAATTTTCCATTCAAAACCATTTAAAAACAGCACAACCATCTTAAAAACCAGTAGATTCTTATAGTGTAAAATACATGTGTACACGTTTTAACTTTAATTTTACAGAACATGAAAATACAGTAACGACATTTCTGCTGCAGCCTCTCTCTTCTCTGTGTCTGTGTCTCTGTGACTGAGGGCAGAGCTCAGCCCCTCCACACAGAGCAGACAGCAGGCAGGAGAACAGAGGGAGCCCAGGTGAACTGAGACTTTAGTTTGTTACTGTACACATGACAAAAATGAGTAAAAAGCCAATAAAATTAGCTTATTGAAATGCTTGTTAAACAGGCAGAAACTCTAAGAATAACGTTAACATCTGATCTGCCTCCATGCACTGTTATGTTAACCACAGTGAGCTTGTTTGCTAATCACTACTTGCTATGAACAGGCTAAAACAAATTTGACTGCATGTAGAACTGTACGGTATCAATCAGCCTAATTTACTACACAGCTTAAAACTGAGCGAGTTTAGGTGGACTGTGTCTGAGAGCAGCCCCACACTCTGAAATCAGACCGTCCTGCTGCCAGGTGTAGGTGCTGCTCAGCAGTGAATCACAACAGCAGTAAAGAGGAGGATCAGTGAGCAATAACAACTGATTTTGTGAATTTTGTTCTTTTTAAACTTCACCCAATCCGTGAATTAAAATCTGTGACACGATCCGAAGTTATCAGTGACAATCATCACCTTTTATGTCAAAATATCAAACTGGTTCGCAAAGAGTTATTTTCACATACAGTGTAGCCGTGTTTCTGGTCACCTGATGAATCTAAATCCCATATCAACTCTCTTTGAGGCTTTGTTTCTAGCGTCTATCAGCTAAAGCTGAGGGAAACTACTGATCATCATCTGCACCTGACTTTATCACTTTACCGCTGCCACTTTTGTTTCACATTATCAGTATATTGTCTTTTTATGTTTTGTGTTTTATGCAAAGCACTTTAATTTGCCTTGTTGTCAACAGTGCTAATGAAATAAACGTGCCTTCTCTTGATGTTTAAACCCTGGTAACTATTAATCTTTCCAGAAAATGTCCTGGGAAATTTTAAGTAAATTATTGGGAAATTAACAATAGAAAGGGCTTCTAATAGGAGAATAAATCTAAATTCCACCATCAGTAAGTTATACATAATCAAAATGAAGACTCACAAATGAGCAGGGAAGAGAGACAGAAGGGAGGAAGGAAATCTTTCAGAGAGATTACAGATGCAGATACTGATACTTTATAATTGTTTTAATATATCCCCACGTGTGTATTGTGAAATGATGAGCTGTATTTACCTAAAAAAAAAAAGATTAAAGCTCTGGTTGCATTCCCTGAAGGATGTAATTTTAGACCCCACAATATGAAAAGTGTTTCATTAACCACATACTGCACTGATGATTTAACACGAGTGTGACAAAAAGTGGACTTTGTCTTTAGAGGAAAAGTCAGAGTCATTAAAACCATGAAGTTCCATCCTCTGCGGAGCAGCAATGCGATGCCATAAATTACATTTACGGCTATCTGGCCTTTCAGTTTGACTTTGGAGACCATGCTGGACAGACAAACTGATATTTATTCTTGCTGTGAAAATTCCATACTCCTTAATTAAGGCAGCCTCAAACTCAAACTCCATACGCACTGTTGACACACAGAATAAACGTAACAGACTGTGGGGAATAAAGCAGGAGGATATAGGCAACATGAGACGCACTTTGAGGTGCTGCTGATGTTGAGGGCAAGAGAGCTGACACCCAGCAAGGTGTCTGGGAAGGAGGAGCTTCCCGCAAGCATACCTGACTGACCTGAATTACAGCCTCTCTCACATCCACCAAGAGATTCACTCAGCACAGCACAGCACATCAACCACATATCCAGCAAGACGAGACAACTGGTTCAATGCATTTTGGTTTCAGTCTTTGGTTCGTCTAACCTACAAATCGTGGAACTGTTGAAGAAAACCCACAAAGTCAACGTCTGTACTGGGTGAAGCTAGTAATGTTCTGGTTACAATGTTGAGGTTTCTCTGTGCTTCAGCTGACAGTCACTGAGAAGTCACTTCACATTAATGAAACACCTCCTACTGCACACTTCCACACCTCAATGGGACAATAATGAAGGGAGATGATTTCTATGTGAGTGGAGTTCCTGCAGTCTCCCTGTCTCACACATACATAAGCACACGTGCACATATAGACTGCCACTTGCGGGAGGAAGCATCTGGTCTCACCAATGACACAGGTGGTGGAGTGTGACACCAGCCACCTGGCAATCTTTAAGTATCCTTTTATAGATGAAATGAATGACATTATGTGTGTGTGTGTGTGTGTGTGTGTGTGTGTGTGTGTGTGTGTGTGTGTGTGTCTGTGTGTCATCTCATTAAAGCTTTCACCCTGTGGAGGCTCTTTATTAATACACCTGGTGGGTTTTCTCTGTGTGATCATATCTGTCCATCACTGACAACAGTGCATGACCAAACCTGGTGGAAAGAAAGAAAGTGAATTAAGACTGTTTGGCAACTAATGAAACAGGTGAATGGAAACACACCCTCTCTGTGCACTGATCACTGTTCAGAGCCTGATCAGAACTGTTACTGCTAACACAAACTGAACATTTCCTACTGCTGCTGTTTTACATCCAAGTCCAAATTAATCTCTCTCAATACTGATTCTAATACACAGGACAATACACAGGAACACTGAGTTCTAACTGCTCCACTATTCCAAAGGTTGAGTCAAATAAAAGTTAGTAGTCTTATCAGATGTGTTTCTCCAGTGTTAGTCAGGTTTAGAGACAGCTTCCCTGTCAAATAGTGCAGAATATATGGATAATGTGGGACTGTTATTCTATATGACTCAATCTCAGCATATTCAAACCATGTGTTGGGGCTGCTTTGTGGTTCTATGTCAGCATAGTATGGACACCGAGGAGTGCTGCTCATCAGCAGGATAAATGAATTATTGTTTGGAGAGCTGCAGTGTCCAGATGGAGCCTAGAACTGTGGAGAGAAACCATAGAGTTTGGTCCTGATTATAAGAGGTTTGAACCAAATGCAAACACCTGCACATGTAAGCTTAATATATACCCAAAAAACGTTTTAATAAACTAATGATCACAAGTAAGCAATATTAGTTATGCAGAATGATGCTCTACTTTTCTTGAGGAGACAAAAAACTAGTTGTACCAACAATAGCTACTCTCTGTTAATGTGTTTTTCATGAAATCAACAATAAATGTATCCCACTACTAAGTACTGTGTGAATATCCAAAGCTTGATATATTATTCCTCTGAGTCACAGAGTGGCCAAAAAACTATTAAAAGCATACCAGTGAACCACACTGTTGCACTGGGTGACATGCTCCTTCATTGCCAAGAACACACACAGTGCAGTTTATTTTGACTCTATCCCACACACACTGTCCTGCTGCTGCAAATACTCCCTGGAGCACCAAATGTGGATTAATCCACCACTGAAAATAGAAAAACAATAGTGTGCAGCGGTTTTGAGAAACAGAGCCCTTTTCACTGTAACAAAATGAAACTATTTGTGAGGTGTCTCTAGGGGCGCAGACACACTAAGCCAACATCAAAGAACTTGCAGCAGCCAAGGCCAACTGTTGTGTCGCCTTACGTCACCTTCATCTGGGTCAAAAAGTGTCACTTGAAGACACCACAAACACTACAGCCAGCGTCCAACTGCCACGTACATTCATAGGAAATAACTCTCTGTACCAGCAGATGGGAGTAGTCTGAAGACCTTGGACTGTAATAATATAAACTATAAAGAAACCAGCATTCACTTACAATTTTCATCCCACTATTACTCACCTCATGCTGTTTACAGCTACTTGCATGTGGCGCGGGCGTTGTCAGCCCTTGGTATTTTGTAATGATTCTAAAAGCTGAACAGCCAATCAGAGTGATCTCTCTCAACGATGGGGTCCGCCACCAATTAAACATGCTGAATCAGCTGAAAAGCCACTGAAAGGAGCCCAACTAGTGCCAACAGTGCAGGACACATCGCAAAAACTAGGGCAACAGACGCTCACTGCCGGCCTGACACTGTCCAAAAGCCGACTGTCTGCATTGATGTGTCACAGGCTTAAACATGTTCATCTTTAGTAGGAACAAATGAGTTTGAGGCTTAGAGCCACAGACAGGAAAGGAAAGGCCAGAAAGTACTGAGAGATAAACTTTTAATGAGATTTGTTGACATAAAATATAGTATATTACCAGTCTTAATATATTCCTGAACAATGTAACTAGCAGTCTGCTCTCTTAAATATTTATTTTTAGCAGTTAGTGGCACTGTGAAACTAAGATCCATGTTGTAATAAACCAGAATGATCTGATGATTAATTTGAGTTTTGGTGTGTGTCTCATTTACAAAAATGTACACACCCAGACATCTAGACAGGCCTTTGGATGGGCTGTGCTCCCACCGCCTGTGGGACCCACATGGCCTTCAGACCAAGGCCAACATACACACACTCACACACAGAGAACTGAAAACCGCTGCCAACCTCCACCGTCTGCTCTGTCTTCGTGACTGTCCTATGAATGAATGACATGTGCGTGTGTCTGTGTGTACATGCACAAAAAGTGTGTCGACACGTGCACTTCGTGGGCATGATTGTTTCTTTGTATACTATTGTGATGAGATTTTGTGTGTGTGTATCAGAGCAGGTGCTCAGTTTATGTGGAGTCATACAGTGCAGTTATCATGAATTACAGATGTCTGCTCCAGCACAGGTGTGTGTGTGTGTGTCACGGTTGGCAGCAGATGACAGCGGAGGATCCTCAGTGGGGGAGATCATCTCTGAGAAGCCACACACACACAGGTTTTAATTGGTTTAAGGGAAATTTAACTGAATTATATGACAAATGATAAGTGTCTTTATCTGATATGAATGAACAGAAGTCTTCTAAGAGGTATTTTTTTTAAAACAACACACAAACCCTTATCTCCAAAGAAGAAGAATGTACACTTCCCAGTATTTTTCAGGTGTGTTGGCAAAAAGATGAAACCAATGGTGGTTCTAGCTTGTTTGCCGCCCTTGTTGAACTACACTTTTGCAAATCCCCCCAGGTAGGCTCCTTATCAGCACATAAACTAGAATTTGGGCGCCCACTCCAACAAGGTCATGGTGGCATGATATCATTGATGTGACCTACAAATGAGCAATAATAAACTGATCACCACCATTCTGAATTTTACTGTGCTGATGAACCATGCCACCCCTCCAGCAGGTAAGGGCGACACAGCTGCCCATGTCGCCCTTACCTGCTGTATGAGACAAACATCAAAACTAATTAAATGGACCCTAAGGCTCCATACTTGGTCCATTGTTTTTGTTCTTTTACGGGTCAAACACATGCACAATCTGCAGGAAATCTCGTCTCAGTGAGGCGAAGACACTGTGTGAGGTGCATTAAATTGAGAAAAGGTACATTAAACACGTACTGGAATCATTCAGTGTGATTTACACATCAAGAGGATCGTTATGTGTGATATTCACTGATAATAGACATTTGTTAATCAGTTAGAAACCACACTTGCCTAAGATTTTTCTTCACTATCAAAATCCAGTGAATGTGTACTTAAGTACTTGAATACGTACTTAACATACTTAACGTTAACATATTTTTATGATTATTTGGGAGCATCTATTTAATGTACGTGTATGTTTTTCCCAACAATACCTGCATGTTACAGAAACTAAGGCCACCACTGGGAATCTGTTCCCAGTTGACTGACAGGTGGAGTTTTATTGATCACAAATGGGGATTTGTTCTGTTCCCAGTTCACCCAATTCAACACTCGAAGGAGTCAGCAGCTTCTCTTCGGACTAATTGGACTCGGATAAATCCATCCCTCTGGAGATGCTCCAAACGAAGCCAGCTGGATCACAGATAGATACACCCCCAGGAGACAGAATAGTGACACTGATCTCAAAACTTCAGTGTTGTGTTTTCAACAATACTGGAAATAGTTTGAACACTCATGTTCAACGGCGTGAAACATGGACAAGCATATTTCATTTAGAGAAGATCTAGGATTTCCTGTGCAGCTGACTGGGAAATCAATAAAACATTTGCAAAAGTAAAATTTTCTGCACAAAACTATACAACTGTACTATAGTGTCTCAAAATCCCACTTTTACTGAATTTACCATAAATCAGCTACTTCAGCGAATGGTCACAACCACTGATCTATGAAATATCAACAGTCATTCATAACTTTTATTTATGTATTCTAACTCTACTCTAGAGTGGTGAAAGTCTGCAGTCCTGCTGTTTGTGACTACAGTCTGTGTTTGTTTAGCTCCTGATTTACTACGTCAGCAACTCATTACGCAGTCAGCTCCTGAACTGGACCTGGTACCTCCAGATATACCCTGTGTGTCATGGAAAGCCTATATTCTTGAGCCTACATCTAATGTAAAGCAGCATTAAATAGACTCATAGGACACACAGGAATTTATTTGACATTTTTAGCACAAGCTCAAGAAAAACACATGACAGCAATGCTAAAACCACCATCTCCTTAATAAAGCATATCATTTTAGTTTATTTGCAAATGAAAGAAGACACACAACAGTTTTTATTTCCTGAAATAATTAATTAAATCGTTTAAAAAAAAATATTTTTTATACTTTTATCCAGTAGCAGAATTATTTAGTATCCCACCAGAGGAGTATGTGCTGCTTATCAGGATTGTCTTAACTCAAATACAGTGAATCCCTGGCAGGTCAATTACTGTCTAACCTTGTGAGTTTAAAGTTAAACATACAGTGAATCATAATTCACGTGTGTGCCAACAGCTGATGTCTCATGCTCATTGTCATTTCCATCATTTATTGAAATTGAATACCTTCCATCCTGCTTTGAAATATGCTGTATCTAAATGTTCTGTATGCAGTGTATTTTCTCTGGTGGTGGAATACTCCTTTTACTCCTCTACAAAGTCCTGCATTCACACGTTACAGTGAATATGTTTTATCTGCAAAGCTTCTAAGTCATTTAGATTTTGCAACTTTGCATTTTCAAAGGTCGTCATATGTTTTGGGTAGCCACTTTTCTTTGTAAAATGTCACATAAACATTGTCGTGTTCTTCTTTTAAACAATCTTCAGCCCAGTGGTGATCTTTTCATGGCCCTTGAAAACCCCCAAAACTGCTTATTTAGCATCTTTCACTGATTTGGTCACATGTCTTCACAGCTGCTGATAGAGCACAGAAACAAAAAGAATTCATACATTGCCAGGGTTGTTCAAGACCAGGACTGAGTTAAGCCTGTAGACCACAATGCTTTAGGGCTGGACTCAATTATTCGGGTGTTCGGATATTAATTCATTGTATAGGTATTTGATTTTCAGTTTAGTTATTCGAATATAATTTTTTTTACTAAATGTATATGATATCAGAAACTGTGGAAGAGTTCAGCTGTGGGGAACACGGAACAGTGACAAGACAAAAGCTGAGTGCCAAATATGCCATTTGAATCTGTCCTACCTCAGTGGCAACTTAGCATGAAGAGAAATGGAGCAGTATTTCAGGGACACATCAAAAGTCCCTTCTGACCCATTTGCACTGTGGAAGCAAAACAGAGACCGCTACCCTAAATTGACATCTGGAGCCACACATTTCCTTTATTACACCTGTGCAAACCAGTCTGAGAGCATTTTTTCAAAGGCTGCCGCATCATGATCAAGACAATTGAAGTTTGCTTTTACCAGAGAATGTGAATAAACTGATCATCCTCGCGCACAACACAAACAGTGTAGAGTGTAAGCTTAAGGCTTAGTGACCCTGCAATCTGATTATGATATATTTGATTTATTTTACTGGAAAGACACTGTTTCTTTAATAAAATGTCTGTGCTGCTGTTACAACTGCACCAACTGTGCTACCAGCCTTATTTTATTTATTAAAGTTCATTTTACTCTGTAAAAGGCCACTGACTTATTTTAAATCAAACTGGTTGTTTATTGAAATGTGCATTCTGCTATTATAACTGTGTCAAGTGCACTACCTACCTAGTCTACCTCATTTTTATGAAATGCTAAGGCCAATCATCTCTTTTGTAATTATGTGACATTTCCTTAAAACTTTCAAATTAATTTATTATAATCTATGCAGACATATCTTCAATTCACTGGTGCATGATACCCAAATAATACAGTAGGTTGAATATTCCTTTACATCCGAAAAGAAGATTTATATCAGCCTAAACTGGTTATAAAACTGTATTTCTTAAATACAGGTAAAGGTGTGTGAGGTTATTATGGTGCAGTCACAGCACAATGCTTTCTAACAGGACCACAGTTAAGGAATTATTGGACAGGGATGACAACAGTGCTGTGTGTGTGCGTGTGTGTGTGTAGGGGACAAAGATGAGAGAATCAAATTGACAAGGGAAATTTTCCGCTTCAGGTGTCACCTACTTGTTTATCAGTGTGTCTGTAATCAAACTGCCTCCCCAAGAAAATGGAACTGCCATCGTCCGCGACTCCTAATCACACTAAACAGTCTGTCTGTGCAGCCACTTTGGCTCCAGAACAGTCCCCGCATCCACCACATTTTTGTCCTCCAGACTTCCTGCAACAGACAACGCTGTCCTTTTGAAAGACAAGATGTGACCTGCTGTCACCGGGGCTCCTGTAAACGTCAGCGAAGCCGTCAGGGGCTTATCATCCCGATGAGAAAGACATGAAGTATGGTTTTTTGTTGGGGTTTTTTTTTTTTTTTTTTTTAATGGCTGACAATTTCAGGTGTCTTCTGATGAAAAGAGCTTCCTCTATGCTTTGGCCTCACCTCTGTCATCATTCCTCTTGAGTGTCCTGAGAAAGGTGTCTAGTGTTGCATTTCCAGCATTTAAAAACCATTTCCTGTCACTTTAGTAAATGCTCTGGAGAAAAAACAAGGAATCTCCCTTAGAATTTTATCTTCTTTTATCTTAGATTTCCCTGTATGTACTGAGATGTTTCGTGAAGTCTTTTTTCTTGTCTTACAGTGCTTTCTCCGTACTGTGAAACTTTAAAACTGTTCCCTTCTCTTCTGATGTCGGCTGTCATCTCAGTGTTCCACTGAGCTGATCAGTCCCACTTCACCTCATATCCATCCAGCCATTGCTCTTCCTGCCTCCATTTCATCAGGGCGATAGTCTTGTATATTTCATAGCGTCACTACCCCTATAAAATGATGTCATCACAACATCGTGTATAATCCCCAGACTCCATCAATCCATTATCTTAACTGCTTTTCCTTTCGCTGTCACTAGGCAAGAGACAGGGTCATCAGTCTATCACAGGGCTGACATATAGAGACAGACAACCATTCACACTCACATTCACACCTACGGGCAACTTAGACTCACCAACACATTACCCTAACACATCCTATACTGTGGGAGGAAGCTATAGAGAATATGCAAACACCACACAGAAAGGCACCCAGCCATGTGAGGCGACAGTGCTAACCACTACACCACCGTGCCGCCCATAATCCCCAGACTCCTCTCAAATAATTTCATTAAGTCCCTTTTTCAGTTAGGTGTCCCCTAACTGAACTGAACTTTCACATAGTATTAGTCTGCCTTGCACAAAAGAAATAAACCTAACCATAGTACGTATGTCTGGAAGTGGACAGAAACCTTTGTTGATTCCTCAGCAGAGCTTGATTGACAGCTTTCACACCAGTCCAAACAAGCAAAAGTAAAACACTAAATGCACCAGAGTACCAACAGGTACCCATTTTAGTTCAGTTTGTCCGAGCTGGTGTGAAGCTGTCAAGCAAACTCTTGGGCAGACCAAACAACCAGACCAAGTCCTGCATGAAAAGAAGCGAAGTCTGGTGTCATCTGTTTGTTGTGTGAAATCAAATGGACCAACCACAGGATTTTTTAACAGTAGATCTGTGACTTTAGCATGAATGCAAAAGAGAAACTACTAATAAATCCCCCTACTTGTGAACTGCTCAGGACGTGATTTATTTATGTAAATAATGAGGTAAGAAAATAATTATATGCAGGATCACTAAAGTGAAGAGTAACCTGATGTCAGACAGGAATTAGATTTTCCCACATTGTCTAGATGATGTGTTCTTTTGCTGCATCGTGCAGCAATCCAACTTGTTTACCAGTTTAACATGAAAGTTAGCAGTTAGATGGTCTGATCCGCCACGACGCCGTCTGCTGTTTGTGACTCACATCACAAAGGTCTGCAGAGTCTCCAAACAAATTAATAAGACACTCCCAAATTCCAGCTGTTTCCAGCTTTGTTTCCAAACAAAATCTCTCTGCTTGTTTGTGCTGAGCTGCAGCATCCTAACCATCATACACACAAACACACACAAATGCACAAAGTTGGCTGAGGAGCCCAGGGCATCTGGGACTTGGATTAGAAGCCATGACAGGGAGATGGAGGAGGGATTACTCTGCCTGCCTCATTTCAGCTTTCCTGCCTCAGTTTGTTTGCACGACTGAAAAAGGGGAAGAAAAAAAAAATTCAGAGAGAATGAGTGTGTTGGCGTCTGCTGCATTACTGGAAAATAACAAATGAGAAGAAACAAACTGAAGCTGAGAAACAGAACCGTTCAAACTGTTTTAAACCACACATTAGTGTAGATGATCTGTCAGTGGAACAACACCAACTCTCTCCAGATCCAATGACTGCTGATCAGAGAACAGACGGAAAGTGTTTGTTGTTTAGTTGTGTAACAAAAAAGCTTTTTTAATCAGAGATCTGTAGGTAGGTAAATTAGCACTGTTTATGTTAGCACTGTTAGACTAAAACCTTGATTGTGGACAATTCTGCAAAAGGACAAAGTGACAATTATGCATCTGGCCACGTCTGTAATATGTATCAACATGTATCGATCAACAGTTCACATTGAGATAGTGAGTAGTTCACACATTCATGGTTTTCAGAGGATGAATCCTACAGACTCTGATGATCCTCTTACTTTATCTTACTTCGCTTACTTCACGTAGCACTGCCTTGATATTAGCATATGTTGTTCAGCGAAATATAAATATATGATATATGGCATATGAGTGACATATTCTAACAACTACTGGACAGACTATACTATTTTACTTTGCGTATTTATTAATTGTTCGGTTTATCGTAATAACTATAATATTCCACCATGTGGTTGACATTTTTATTGAAATGTTTTAACTATATGATGGATTTCTGTTTAATTCATTAGTTACTTCTGGTTTAGGGTTAATTATACACGGGTTTTAAATGTATACATTTATTGTTAGAAAATTATCATATCTCTTGTTGATCAGTTGTTACTGATGCTTTTTCGCTGCAAATATTATCTTATCATTTCTCCTGATTCATTTGGTTTAATAGTAAAAGATTCCAACCAATAATTGCAGATTCTGCATTATGGCAACAATATTCCTTTAGGGTGCTTCTGCTCTTACTCCTTTTCAAAACAATTTTGTGAATAATGAGTAAACTAGTGTGACACTGTTTGAATGAGGCTGCTAGTCAACATTTAATTACTTTCCAGTATGGTGGATGAATGCCAAGTTCGTGTTTTCCACAGGGCACGAGGGGCTGAGGATGTGTAGGATTTTAGAAGAGTTACTTTTTAATAACTACCATGAGTGTCACAATGCACATTATTCAGCAGAACAGCTTCAAGACATCTCAGATGTCAAAACAAACTGGAGCTTTGGCGACCCTGTTTCCTGATAACAAAGAACACAGCAGGCGCAGATGATGACTACACCTCATGTGTTAAAGCACAGAAGTGCACAAGCAAAATAAACGGTGCATGATCTTTATACGAGAAAGTCGACCGTTTGAGTATCAAACAGTAGTATCGAACAGCAGGGGGAGAGAATATGTTCTTAAATATTGTAGAAACAAAATGAAGATCCATGTGAGTAGATGAGACTGTCAGAAAGAGAAGAGAATGTGGGTAGAGCAGTCGTCTTCAAACCTGAGGGTGAGAGGTTCGATTCCCAGTCCTGGCAGGCTACATGTCATGATCTGCACCTGATGAATAATGAAATCAGAGCAAGACATTGATGTCTTTGCGCTGTGGAGCCTTCACCAGCTTCATGAAGTCATGGCGTGTTGGGAGTTGGAGGGCATACTGAATATTTATTCACATAACAGTAGAAAGAGATGCAGCTCAGAGCATATTTGTATAAAGGAAAACATGGTGAAACAATTACAGGTGAACTTTTAAAGCGAGTTTCTTGCAGCATCTTTTGGTGTGACCTACTGTACCCTACCATACTTCTTCTTTTCTCTCATACTACTCGGGTTCACAGTGTTTTTATTTGTGGTCTCCGTGTGCTGTATATATACTGAGACCTTCTCCAAAAGATTCCCTGACAGTAACTTCTGCTGTATTCTGTTATCATTTACTCCAAAGACTCACCATATCTCTAAGCATCAATGTTAGGGTGTCTCCAAAGCCACAGTCCTGTGGAAGCTGTCTCAACTCACACCTTGTTCTTTACTCAGTTTTGGTGAGAATGGCCCAGGCATAAGAATGATTCAGCAGTGAGCATCGACACAGGGACAGTTTTGTTTGTTTTTGTTTTTTCAGTCCCCTTTACTTAGTAATTTGATTAGCAGTGGAAAAAATAGTGCCATGCCTTGCATTATTCTGCAATAGCAGTGGCCTGGCTCAATCACACTGGCCAAGGTGTGTTCACTCTCTAGATTCATCTTCTTTGACACATACAACTTGACACTCAGCTGAACTAACCTAATTAGAAAAGGTTACACAGTAACATGCTAATATGCTAAAATACCAAATATGCTATTAAAGCAATTTCAATACAAGGTATGTATATCCATCCATCCACAGGGCTGACAAACTGAGATAGACCACCATTCATACGTATACTGTAGTACCTGGAGAGAACCCAAGCAGACATGGAGAGAACATGAAAACTCCACACACATAGGCAAATGTTCTGGAGTTTTCAATGGCATCATACCATACCGTCTACTCAGCAGATAAAGCAAGCTCATTTTAACACTCTGCTCTGTTGTCTAAAAGTTTAAGCATTCTTGTTGTATCTGCACATTTCTGATCCGAAATGTCACTGTGTAACAGTTCAGTAAGTCAGCATAGAGTGATTGTGTGATGGTTGTTTTGCAGATTAAGATCTTAAAAGAAACTGGTGGGGGTGGCACGTTAGGGGTGGAGTTCATCACAGCCTTCCTCTAAGAGTGCTGCAGATTTGCCCTTTGACTTAAATGTGGTCAAAAACAAGCCAAGAGCTTCACATTACTCAAACAGCACAAGGGATTGATAGGAAATGGATTAAAAAAATCTCCAAGAGAGCTGTGACAGCATCCCTTTCTCTGCATAGTGCTTGATCTCAAGAAGGCATTTGACACAGTGACACGTCATCAGACTTTCTTTTTTTTCTCTAAATGCGCTTAAATGGATTCAATCATATCTGTTCAGTTGTTCTCAGTTTGTCCAAGTACAGAATTAAACCATCTGCTATTTACACTGTAAATCAATGTGATGGCAAATTCAATATTTCTAATGTCAGATTCATACAAAATTACATGTCAACAGGTGCAGCCAGGAGGTACATGAATTCTGTTGTCATTTCTCATATTTATTTTTTAACAACCTGGTCTCAAGCCAGCAACACAATTCTCATACCTTTACAGTCTTTGTACAAACAAACACTACAAATAACTGACAAGAAATCAATCCATTTTCATCATTGCCCAATAATAAATGTATGACATTTTGAGTTGGGAAAACTCCAATAGATGTGTGGATGTTTGTTTGATGTGCAAGATTATACATGGTTTAGCTCTTTCACCTTTAAAATAGTTGGTCAAAATAAAAACAACAGCATAGCAGCTGACTAGAGGTACTGCAAGAGGCGACTGTATTATCCCACTTGGTCAGTCTAAATTCTGTTAAAGCTGCAGAAGAATGGAACTCTGCACCAACACAAATACAGTTTATTAAGAGCTCATTTACCTAAATGGTTAATTAGTTCTGTCAGCTGAACATCAGTCACACTCTGCAATCCTCAGTCTGTCTGTGCTGTGTGCTTCACATGTTGCTATAATGCAATGGCCAGTCTGTCCTCACACAGCTTTGTGTACTGTATGTTTTTCACTGTGGTCTTAGTCCTGTTGTGCATGTTTGTGGTTCTTTGCATGTTTTAACCAGTGTTTCATAATGTTTTACATATATACTTATTATTGTGTAACTGGAAAGTTGAGAACTGGAAAGTTTAATAGTGCTCTGTATGAAGACTTGTAATGTTAATACTGTATTCTTCTCTTATTTTCCACTGTGTTTATTGATAGTTTTAAATACTTTTTAACCTTGATCTTATATTCTTATGTTCTGTTTAAGGTGCAACATAAGCCTCTGTGCTAACTCTGGCACATTTACAGCCATATTCATTAATGTACACTGTCCTTGTCACATAAACTAAGATGTTACTTGAACCTTTTAGAAGAACTGAGCACATTAGAAAAAATTATGTCTGCATCGACTGTTACATCCCCCTGCACACCGAGGCTCACAAATGGACCTCCAGAGCAATGTTCCCCTGCTAGAGTTTATGAAAGTTCACTCTCATTTTTCACTTGATGCTTTTTTTCTAAGTCACACCACAACCTGTCAATATCAAGCTATATTTAATAAAAGTATGTTTACTTTATTGACGGAGGGGTCTGTTCTTGAATCCAGGAAATGCAAACAGCTCTATGAGGGCACATCACTAGGGAAAAATGATGCAATCAGCCTGTTTCAAGCAGTCAGCTGAGTGCAGGTAAGACTGAAAGCTGTGTTTTAAAGGAAGAGGTACAAATATTACACTGTAAATATTCAATACTTCTTCTTGACAAGAATGTCCTGTACCTGAAGATGTATGAACGCATTAACAGGGAGATTTTTTTGTAGCTTTGGGTTGTAGAAATGAGTCTTCTTTCAAACGTTAGTTTAAATTTTCATGGATAGAACAACAAATATCTCAAAAAACACTGAATGTAATTGCATAAAACCTATGATATTTAAAATTTATATCTGAAACCAAACTTGCCAACAAAGATGTCATATGTAAAATCTCAGGGTTTTCTTTCTGAATCTGAATTGTGTGGTGAGTTATTGTGTGTAAATACTTCAAATGCACACAATGAACTTTCTCAGTTCATTAAACAACTGACTGTACAGTAAGTTATCTGATGAATACAATGTGAAACAAGGTGGTAGAAAGACAAACTCAAACCCAGCGCCCACTTTCATGCCATAAATCATCATCACACAGTTTTATTGGTCTGCTTCACTTGACCAGTTCATGAGTGGATTCTCTTCTAGTGTCCTCTTCACATTTCTGTGTCACAGGGACACTCAGATCAATAACAAATTTCATGGTTTCTGGTGTCAGTGAAATGCTGCAATGGTGACAATAGAACTGAAGAAGAACCGCTCTGCTTTTTGAAACTTTCATGTGAGGTACAGTATTCCTGATCATCCTAGTGAGAGATCAAATTTAAAACATTTTCTGAAGCTGATTACACTGATTTTCCTTTTGTCTTCATCCCACACAAACCATGAAATCATCTTGGCCTTCTTTACCCGTTGCTCTCTGTGATGCTAATTGACCTCTGACCCTTCATTTAGAATGGCAGTCATATGTCATTGTGTGTCACATCTCCCTCAGTCAAATGTGCTTATTGATTTTAGAGCCCATCACTCAAGGCCTGATCCAGAGGTCAACAGGAGGTGCTACCCTGAACTGAAAAAACTGCCCCCCCTCTTAATTCTTCTTTAACATTCACTCAACATGATTGGTTTGCTGAAACAGACACGTCTATTTGCTGAAACGGGACAGTAAATGATGCTCTTAGCAGCAGATTATCAGTTATTTAACAAAACATATTCAGAATCAACCAACCATTGTTTTTTTTAAGTGATGCACGACATATGTTTGGGTAATCTTCTTTGGAGTCAGATGAGAATGAAAATCAAGATACTTTCAAGATACTGTCAGTCGTTGGTCCCAGGTCCAATGCATTTGCATAATTACTATATCGATAGTAATTATATTTAACTGAAAGTTCATCTTAATGTTGTTCAGATGGATATTGAACTATTGGAACTATTGTCCATTTACCTACTATATTATATACTGTTTTTGTTTTTGTTGTGTTTTTTTAACTCTAATAAGTATTATCACTTTGTTCTCTTTCCTTGTAGTATAATAGCATTTGCCATTCTTGGGAATATATTAGCAAGTTATAGGTAAACATCAGCAAATTTTTAGGAAATTTCTAAGAACATTTTTAGAAAAAAATGTTACCTTATGTATTTTAAAGCAAAATGCATTTCATTTACTGACTGTGTTTTTACATACACAAAACTATAATGTCAATTATTTTTATTTGGTTCAACTTAAAAATGTGTTGTAAGTTCCCCTGATGCCTTAAAACATGAGTTAAATGAACTAAGGTTAAACAATTAGTTCAAAGTAGTTTATGAGTTTTAAAAATATAAAATGAGCAGAGTTAACTTAACAAATAAAATCTAATTAAGATTTTAAGCTGAATTTTTAGCTGATTGATTTGTTGTCATGCTAACAAATATTACAAATAGATTTGCTGTACATTCATGTTTTCTCAATCTAGTTCTAAACCTGACAGGTAGACCTTACAGCTGCAGCTCTTTATCTGTTTTATACCTGACAATAGACTGTTCCCTGTTCCCTCTTTTGACATGACACAAGATTAGTTTAAACAGCTGAATCAGCTTCTAAAGAAGAATAGGTATGTTTAGGTGGTAGAAAAAAATGTATCTGCAAAGTACCAAGTTGTACCTGTAGCTGAGAAAGAAAGTACAAAAACTTTTCCTGTATGTAGTAGAATATACGTAAAAGCAATAAAATGGAAATACTCCTGTACAAATAAGATGTACTTGTAAATGTATTTCACTTACTTTTACTTTACATTATTTATTATTTAATATTATTTATGCTTCACCCTGCCTCCGTTCTTTGGTTACTGCTGTCAACTTAATCATCATACATTTTCATGTTACTTTCAGCCTGGTTCTCTCTCTTTTCTGTGTGATCTGTCGCACATCATCTTCTGCAGTGCTTCAGAATCGAGAGCAAGAGCAGATTACACACAGTACGCTATACTATACAGTATAGGGGATTACTGATGTTTCTCTAAGGAGCTCTGATGTAATACAAATTGGGTCACACACACATCTCAGAGACCCAGATACAGTAGAGTTTTGTTAGAGTTTTTTGTTACCAGTAGTTTCGAACTGAAGCCTCTGACAGATTATATTTCATGTTCACAGATCAAGAAAAGACTGTAGTTTAGTTTAATGCAGAAAAAGTAAAAGGAAAGTAAAAGGTCTGAGCACATATTTTTTCTTAAATATAAGCATAAAGGAAAAAAATATTGTTATTCTTAGGATTTCAATGCAATTGGCATTACAATTTTTATTTCCGTTCAAGCAGCCTATACAGTTTATACCAGTCTAACCTCAGTTTGACTCTATTCAGATCAAAGCAAAACTTGATTTTGAAGAAAGAAAAACTGAAATGATGAATGAATGCAAAAAGTACATTTATTTGGAGTTCAAATAATGTAGCAGCAAAGTATAAACCTAAACCAGTAATTATATTTGTCCAACAAGCAAGCAGAAAAGAGAAGTTCTAGCAGTCATGGTGGGGCTAACTAAATTGAACTTGAGGACTCATTTAAAATGTATTTTTTATTAATATTTTTTCATTACTCATCTACTTTACCTAGAACTGATCTTTTCATTGGCTTTTTATGGGTAAGTTGGCATTTCCCAGTACAATTTACTAATTTCTTTGTATGGTTTGTTACTTGGTGGTGTGATCAATAATCTGACCTGAAAAGACCCTGAAATGTGTAATGTTATAAGTCAAGACGCCATGTAACAATAATAACAATATTGAAATTAAAAGAGGATTAATAACTTCAGAGTGGCAGCACTGACAGGTGCAGCAGACAGTGACAGTCTGACAAAAAGCAAACGTAAAAATAAAAGAAGCACATCACTGGCTGGGTGTGGGGAGATTCTTCTTCCTCGGCATCCTCCTTATGGGCTGCCTTGGAGGGGAGGCTTGAGCCGGAGTTTGAGCTGGAGCTTGAGCCGGAGTTTGAGCCGGAGCCGTGCCAGGAGCTGGATCAGTGTTGGCATTGCTGAAACGGCCAGCCCTAACCTCATCGATGAAAGATTCTATAGCGGTGAATTTCTCAGTCAGATCTCCCAGGCGAGTTTTGAGGGCATTGAACTCTTTGAAGAGGTCATCTAAAGCTTCAGACAGGGGCTGGATCCTGAACAGAGACGCAAAGAGCAGTTAGGTCACCTCGTGTGATCTGGATCAGGAGGTGAGTGGGCCCTTCATCTGGCCCCAGCAGCAGAAATGCTTTTAGGAGTTATCACTGATAAAAGAAAGAATGTGCAGTACATATTTTAGTCATTCTGTGCTCAACTGAGGCTCAAGTTTTGTAAAATAGACTAGAAACTTTAAAACTCAAAAAAAGATTCCTATGTAACCACTGGGCTATAATGAGGTGTGGTCCCCTAAACTGTGGTGATGAGCGGAAAACACCAGACTTCCTTGTGGAAAACTCAAGCTTTTTTTTTTCACACTGCATAACAGCATGTTTCTATTTTGACTTTTAAAATGCAGCTTCAGCAGCAGCGTCTTGTGACAGCATGGCCCACAGAGTGTACCCATCAAGCTGCTGACTTTATTTTCAGCCTAAAGCATAAACCAAATTCCTGTGGTGATTCTCTGCACCCAGACTGTTTAATTTCACTCATGTGGAATATTCTGTTCATTCAAAACAAGGGAGAACAAAGACTTCTGCTCTATCATTTGTGACAAAAGTAAAAGAGATGTCTTAGATGATTTACACTGAACAAAGTTCCCACTAAACTCAGCTGTTGTCTTTTCCACATATACTTCTCCTCGCATGTCTTTTCTGCATAATGTCTTCATACGGTAGCATTTGAGTGTTTATATACCTATAATCAGAGGTGGTAAGTAACTAAGTTTATTTACTCAAGTACTGTACTTTTTGAGGTACTTGTACTTTACTGGAGTATTTTCATTTCATTTATTTTCATTTTATTTCTTTTGGTTTCACTTCACAACAAATCAGAGGAAATGTTGAACTTTTACTCCACAACATATATTTTAACATCATTAGTTACTAGTTACTTTTTAGCATAATTAGATTCTTTTAAAAAATCATTATATATTAATAAAATGCTGATGAATCATATATGGATTAACTTCCTGTCAATGTATAAAGTGGTTAAAATCAGCTCCACTTTTACCGACTGCTGTTTTTCTTCCACAGTCTGTAGGTAACAACACATTTTAGTTATAATTTTCCCCTTTGAGAATTTGTCAGACATATTTGAACTGAACCTCTACATTTATGTTATCACCAGCATCAAATTCTACATTGTTTAAAATACACTGTTTTCTTAGTGGAGTACTTTACTTTTGTACTTTAACCTCCGTTTTGTCAACCCATCCAAACCCTATGCTAAGGTAACAAATGTGCGTTGCTTTCTGATGGCCTCTGTCACAGTTCAAACTCTGTGTCGGGCGACTCTGTTCTACTTTCTCTCCCTTCATACCTGGCGTAGTCAGGCAGCAGAGACTGGTGATCATTCTGCAGGAGCCCCTTCATCTGGTTCAGGATGTCAAACCGCCAGTTGTCCAGAACCTGAGTAAGGTTGGCCACACCACGCATGCTCACCTTCTCAGCTGGGGCAGAGAGAGTATTTGCAGTTATTGCACAAAAAAATCGTTTGGTTCAATGGTCAGTTACAAGTGTTACAGTTATAAGTGTGTACTATGTAGGCTCAAAGTCTAAAACCCCTATAAATTCAGACTCATTTTTAGGCAAAACTTATTCTTTCTACTCTATCTTACAGATGCAGAGCAGCCGTTTCTTTAGTTATTTAAAGAAACACTTTGACATTTCGGGAAATGGGTTACTTAGGTTAGGTAATAGGTTAATCTTACCGAGATAGTCGATACATGAAGTCCCCAAAATGTCAAACTTTTCTTTTCTGCTTTGCTGAAAAATGATCATATAAGGTCTTCTGTCAGAGAACAAACCCAGAATACTCTGAGACATATTATTATCCACACTGTTTCAGGATGTGTCTAATCTTGTTTAACATGAAGCAAAGGGAAACTACCAGCTCGCTCTGCCAAAGGTATTATGTTTTGTAAATTGGAGGTCTGCACTCTTCTGTCTGTCATCTTAAAATCAAAACAAAGAGGCATTCACACGTTAACCGACAGCTTGGCTCTGAACAGCGAGGTTGCAGTGTGATATTTCACCTCTAGCTTTGACCCTGAACTTGACCTTTGACCCAGAATAAACAGAGACTAATCTGGGTGCTCACAGCCATCCCTGTAGTTCCACTCGCCGGTGGTGGAAGCTGGACGCCGCCTCTGGGCCAGAACTGTAACTGTGGCAACGGTCAGTAACAGCAGTAGCACACTCAGTTTGGAGGCCATGATCAGCACTTGGGGATGGAGAGTCTGTTAATAACATTAATAATTAAATTAATTTTAATTTAAAACACATATTTATTTCCAACATCACTTAAAGCTACTCAATCAATTTACTGGTGTGTGTTGTAAACGGATGGCATTTGTAGGGACGAACCTGATCAATGTATTTAAACTGTATTATGTAAAATTATTTTGCAATATTGACTGATCATCTGATTTCAGAAAAAATTGCCACTATTAGTTTAATGAAGAGTGAGCCCATAAAAAGCACTGTGGCAATTCAGTTCGCTAGTAAACCACTAGTGTTTCACAATCTTCTCTTCGAGTTCTGTATGCCAGTCTTCATTTTAGTCTAAAACTGTACAGCCTATGTCAGCATGCTGCAGGGATCACACTTTTCCTTAATAAAACCTTGTAAGGTTTTGCTACTGCTGTGACTATCAATCCTGATAAAGTAAAGAAAAAAAAATCGAACTTTTCTGAGTACAGACTTCTAAGTCTTTCAGGCACCTCAGAGAGAAGAGCAGAGAGAGAAGCCTCAGGGATAAACTCTCAGCTCTGTAGTCAGCTCACATTAAGGAATGAGTCCAAACTCCAGTCAGAGAGCTGATACACAAAACTAAAGCAACAGAATAACAGTGGAAAACCGAGAGGAGAGCTGCAGAGGCATGCAGAGTACCAACTACTGTACCTCAGCGACATTGTGTTTGCTCCAGTGATACACAGTCACATACACCACCAGTCAAGAGTTTGGACACACATAGAAATGACCATGTTTGTGAAAGAAAAGCAGATTTCATAACATCAAATTGAT